>VYZT01024078.1:472333-537910 GCA_013400735.1 Pomatostomus ruficeps | reverse complement strand
CCAGGATCAAAACCACAACAGGTGTCACTCCCCACCAGGGACTGGTGAGATGACATCTCTGGTCAGCTCAGGGTTTGCTTGGTTTTTTCTCCATGTGAGTTTGAATTTTATCAGTCCTTAATTTCCTCTGATGAGGTGGTGCTGATTTCCTGAGGTTCCTCCTTGCTTTTGCTACCTAAATTAGCTCCAGGTCATCAGGAGGCTCATTGGCCTCTATTTCCCAGCTGTGGATGAGCCCACGAACCAGCACAGCCCACCTGGGACTGCTCCCTGAGCCAGCACCTTCTGCCCCAGCTGACCATTTCATTCTCCATTTGCTTTCTCCCAGGACAGCTGCAGAGCCACCACAAGAGTTTCCCACTCACCCTGTGACCCCTCTCTAGACCTTGCTTAAGACCTCCTGGACATCCAACTGCTCCAAGTCTCCCTCATCCACCCTTTTCCTGATGCAGTCGTTGAGTCATAACCCCTCTGTGAGATCTCTCTCCTCTGGTCTGTTGGTTCCATGCTCTCCCGTTGTGAGATATCTCCCTGAAACTTCATTATCCTGGTTTTAAATACCATTTCAAACTAATTTCCCCAGAATGTGTTAAAGGAGGGATGCCCTGTAATTCACCCAATCTCATTTTAAGGCTCTTTGAATATAAATGCAACGTTCCTCACACCCCACTCCTGGATTCCTCTCCTTAGTAAGGCAATCAAGTCCTGCCAAAACAGCTTAAAAATCTGCCCAGACAATCTGGACAGAGGTGGGGCTTTTCATCCTGGAGAAGTGAGGAGACCTCAGAGCCCCTTCCAGGGCCTAAAGGGGCTCCAGGAGAGCTGGAGAGGGACTGGGGACAAGGGATGGAGGGACAGGACACAGGGAATGGCTTCCCACTGCCAGAGGGCAGGGTTAGACGGGATATTGGGAAGAAATTCCTCCCTGTGAGGGTGGTGATGGCCTGGCACAGGGTGCCCAGAGAAGCTGTGGCAGCCCCTGGATCCCTGGAAATGTCCAAGGCCAGGTTGGATGGAGCTTGGAGCACCCTGGGATAGTGGAAGGTGTCCCTGCCATGGCAGGGGGTGGGACTGGATGGGCTTTCAGGTCCCTTCCCCCCCAAACCATTCCGTGATTCTGTGAAAATTTCTCACTGAAATGTGGTACAAGAACATCTGCCCAAGGAAAATCTGCATTTTTTCCTGGTGGTGTTTCTATCCATGAACTCACAGGCCTGGCATTGTCCTCAGAGTCCCATCCTTGCCCTCTAAATTACCTTGGCATTCTCTCTGTCCCTCTCTCTGCCCACAGAGGAGGTCGTGCCTGTGCTCCCTGGGAGGATGATCAGTGGATTGGCACATCCAATCCTCCTGGAAAAGGGAACCTTTCCTGGCCCAGGATGAGCTGAGCAGGGTCCCTTTCAGTCGAGAAGAACGCACAGAATGTCCCAGCCGTGCCCAGAGTGGGGGTGAACAATGCTCAGCAAAGCTCCTTCTCTCCCACTCCTGCATTTCCCACTGGAAATATTTGTCCTGGAGCAACAGGTGTGGCCGCAGTGATGTTGCTGCATAGCAAGGCCATGACACTGCCTGGGCTGAGGGAGCAGGGTGGGGAGTCAGGGCTGCGGGAAGGGATCCTGCTGCAGAACTGCAGAATGAGTTCAGAATTTGCTGTGGAATTCAAGGTCATGTGGGCACTTCACAAAGTCCATGGTGTGGGCAGTTTAAGAGAGCTCTGGGAGTAATATGTCTGTATATTTATTTATTTATTTATTTATTTCTACATTTATTTATTTCTATATTTATATATAAGTATATATTTATATGTTTATATATTTATATATTTATTTATTTGTATATTTATATATTGAAATATCTATATACTTAAATTTTTATATATGCATGTGTCTGTATATATAATTTTGTATTAAAATTTTATTATGCAGAAATTTTACATCAAATTCTACATGCAATCCTTATAATGTGTCTATAATTTAGACAAAAATATATTTATATATACTTATATATTTATATATTAAAATATATAAAGATAGTGTATTTATGTACATGTTATGAGTGTATTTTTATATATATATCATTTTTTTCCAAGGACTTTCAGTTCAAGCCAACAAAACCATGACTCAGCTGCAGTGACAACAGAGAGCAAATCCAGATAAAATCCACACTTCTCCACCCACTTCTGACCTGTCACTGTCTGCTCTCTCCCTACCCTGTGTGCAGGTTACCTGAGAGGACAGGTTCTCTGGAAGGTGACTGTGACTGTGACAAAAAAAAAGCCTTAGTGCTTTTTTTTTGTTATGGTTTTTTTGGGAACTGAGGTTTAGTGAAGTATTCCGAAAAGGGCTTTTCCACCTAAAAACATGATCCAAGGAGGTGCAGGACCGAAGTGGTGTGACCAGAAGAGCCATCCCTTGCTAAGCCACACACACAACACTGAGTGCACCACATCCGGATGGGATCCAGGTAGCAGAGAAGGTTGGCCTAAACTTAATCCTCATCTGGAAAGGTTTTGGGGGGAAAAGTTGTCATTGCTCTGACCTGATTGTGCTTAAAGCCTGGCCCAGTTAGAGCCAATGGTGTCAGGAGGCAGCCTGATGTTCCTGTCCTTCAGGGGTGGGGTGTAGCACCCGTTACGGGGCCACCAGGCACGGGTCAGGCCGACTAGGCCGAGGAGCCAAAAGGAGAGCCAAATGAAAGACCACACAGAGAGAGCAAAGGAGAGGGCAAAAGAGAGAGAGGGCAGAACCCTCTGACCTTTATTTATATGTTTTTACAAATCACTGTGGATTGGAGGTAGAAATCATTACCTCTCAATTCCATTGGTCAAAGCATCTATCTATCATATTTCTCCACCCAGTATACTGGAATGATAAACAACAGAGACAGTTAACAAAACATAGATAGTTGTCAAGAAACCATGGCCATGTTTACAGCAGAATGTGTGAGAAAGTATCACAGCAAAGAGAAACACTGAGAAACTGCAAAACTCAGGACAACAGTGGGGAAGGTTTTTTATAGTTTAGAAGTGGTGGCAGAAGGGTTTCCCAGGGCTCAGCCTCATGGAAGAGCCATGGGGAATCTCCCTGCCTTTCCCAGCTGTCCTGTCAGAGCTAAATGGGAATGAAATTGGTGTTTTAATGGAAAGGGCAGCAGAAATGGAAGGATCAAACCTCCCAGGTTGTCCCAAAGCCTGGGCAGAGAAGGAAGGCGTCAGGGTGTGGCTGAGATGGAGTGAGGTGGGGGAGCAGGATGGGAGCCACCAGCACAGGGCAGGACATGGGGTGACCACCTCAGACATCCCAAAAACAGGGCTCTGGGTCTGTCCTTACCCTGAACAGGGGGCTGGGTCTGTCCTTACCCTGAAATGTCCAGGTCAGGCTCCGGCTCTGCTGCCAAGAGAGCTCCAGGGGTCCATGGACCATCTCAGGGACACATCAACAAATCCACACCAAGCCAAGGACCCTGCCCAGACTGTGGCCCCTCAGCAGGACCTCACCGAGAGCAGAAATCCCTGCAGGAGCAGAGGTTCGAAGGTGAGATGGATTCTCCTGCTCAGCCATGAGGGGTGGCACCCCACAAAGGGCTGCAAACTGATGGTGAAGGAGGAGGACACCCAAAACAAGGTCCTTGCTCAGGCACATTTTTCTGACTGCAAACTGCACCGAGACCCAGGGCAGCCACAGCTCTGCAGAGAGGCTGGAATATCCCCTGTGCCACCCTCAGTGACAGCTGGAAAGGCCAAACACCATACTGCCCATGAGCACCGGGGTGTCTGGAAACCCCACAGCCAGCAAGGAAGCACAGGGTGATGGACACAGCCAGCACACGTCCCATGTGAGGGAGGTTCAGATTTGCTCAGGTGAGCGAGGAAGAGGCAGCAATGGTCCAGGTGAGAGGGTGGGAGGGTAGGACTGGATGAAAGTCTGGAGAAGAGGCCACTGAGGGGAGACTCATCGGAGTCTGCGGCTCCTTCCGAGGGGCAGTGCAGAGGGAATTCCAATCTCTGCCCCCTGTGACAGTGACAGGACCCAGGGAATGGCTGGAGCTGTGCCAGGGGAGGTTTGGGTGGGAGATTAGGGAAGGTTCTTCCCCCAGAGGGTGCTGGGCACTGCCCAAGCTCCCCAGGGAATGGTCCCGGCCCCGAGGCTGCCAGAGCTCCAGGAGCGTTTGGACAGCACTGCCAGGGATGCCCAGGGTGGGATTGTTGGGGTGTCTGTGCAGGGCCAGGAGTTGGATCCATGATCCTTGTAGGTCCCTTCCAGCTCAGCATATTCCATGATTCCTGGCTTTTGCAGGAATCTTTTCTTCCTACCACGCAGGAGCACAAAAATTCATCCCGTTCATTCCAAAAATTCAACCCCTTCACCCAGGGAACAGGAGTGTGACCGGGAACAAGCCAAGACCGCTGCCTGTATTTATGAGCACGGGCACATCCAGGTGTTCCCAAGACGGGCTGAACATCCCCAGGTGAGGAGGAAGGAAGTGTCCATCGGGACTTTGAAGTCAGTTACCTGCAAGAAAGGACATTTAGAGTTCGCAGCTGTGTTGCAAACGAAGCGCGGCAGGGCAGGGAAGGAGGGATTTGCTTTGCTGTCCCTGTGCCGGGGTTTCCTGGAGATTTACAGCCCTCAGCTGGTGACTCGGAGCACAGCCGCGCTGCGTTATCCACATTCCCGCCTCGGGATGGGTGAGCGCCCTCTCTCCTGGCTAAGCCGTCATCTGCACCCATCCACGGCACCCACGACAACCAGAACTCCTCCCCTGAGCATCCCAAAGTCCCTCGCGGTACCTGGCATCCACCAGCTCAGCCAAACATGACATATTTAGCTCCACTATTTTATTTTTTTTTTAATCTCTCTCCTTATAAATCAACATTTGCAGCCCCTGAATCCCTGCCTGTGCTGCTGCCTTTCCACGTGGCAGTGCTCAGTTGCCAAATGCCTGACAAATGATCCTCAGGCAGCCACGATGCCCATGAGAAGAGACACTGTTCCTCCTTCTCCAAGCATAATTCCCTTTTTTTTTTTTTCCTGTTCTCCCACTCGTGTCACTCACCATTCAGGCACCCACAGCAAAACACCAGCTGTGAACCCACCAGGATAAGTGGGATTGGGAAATATCTCCCTGTGTTTCACAAATGGATTTTTTTTTTTTTTTTGCATTGGATCAAGGTGTAGCCGGTATCAGAGTCCTTTGTTTGGAGAAGTTTCACACCAGTTTGTCACCCTTGTGGTTTGTCCAGTGGGAGGTGACCCTGCCTATGGCAGAGGGTGGCATGAGATGAGCCCTAAGGTCCCTTGTGACCCGAAACATTCCATGATCCTACATCCCTGAAACTCATGGGAATCCTCCATATCCACCCCATCACGGCTGCATCCCCACACAGGACCTGATTAATCAGTTATTTCTCCAAAGGGAAACCCGGATTCCCTGGGAATGGGAGGCTCCTGAGGCAGAATTCCACTGGGACTGGGTCTCCCAGGGCCAAAACCTCACCCAGGTGGGCTCTGAGAGCTGGGAGATCATCCAGCTCCTTCCACCCACCTCCCACAGCCCCTGCCAGCCCTCCAAGGACACCTCAGGCACCCCGGGGCACTCCAGGAATGGAAGCAGAACCCACTGATCAAGGATCACGTCTGCGCTCACCCCTCTGGGCTCCCACTGCCCTTCCTTCACTCACAGACCCCTATGTGAGCTTGCAGGTGTTTCTTAAAAGCGTCCAGTTCTTACTATTTCTAGAGAATATTTCAGTGCCACGAGATGGCAGCACAAAACCACCTTTCCCAGGCTGTGCTCCGCTTGCAGAAGGTGCTCCAGACCCCGCTCCAGGGAGGAGTCAGTGATCCCACCCCAGGGATGGCTCCAGGAGGAGAAAATATCCAACCCCGCCCAGCGCGGAGCGAGAACCCAAGTTTTGCATCACTTCAGCCACCTGCGGTTTCAGCACCCGCTCACTGCCAGCACTTCTGTTTCACTGAGTTCATCTCAGAATCTCCCAGAGCATCCCAGTCTCCTTCTCTGCTCTGGGTCCGTGTTTGCGAATACATCAGCACCAGGGGAATTCCCTGAGCACCAAGCTCCGTTCTTTAGAGTATTTTATAATCGGCATCCCCTGGAACAGCCTGGCTGGTGCCCACTTGCACAGTTCAGAGCCCAGTACGGATCCTGGGCCGCTCCTGGCAGGGGGAAAGGGCTAAACTCTGCAAACATCCAAAGCCCTGCACCAGAAAATTCTGCTGGAGGCCTGAAGTGTGCTGCTGCAGAGTCTGGATGGTCCCCTCTGTACAGGGACACCCACAGGCCACTCACTGCCACCAGCCAGGCTTACCGGGTTGGGCTGGGTGAGAGCTTAGAGTTCTTTTCCATCCTTGATTCCGTGGTTCTGGGATCAGCCGCACAGTGACACTAACGGGGTGACACCACAGATTTGGGCAAGGAGGCAAAAGGCAGAAGCCAGAACCTGCCCCGTAATTCCACCGCTCTCCTGGGTGCTCTGAGCACCCACTGCAGCTTTAAAAAAAACCAAAAACCCTCTTTTTAAAAGCGTTTCTTGCTACCAAGTTCAAGGAAGAGAACCACAGAATTGTTCAGGTTGGGAAATTCTGAGACCATCGAGTCCAACCATTCCCCAGCACTGCCAAGGCCACCACTGCCCCATGTCTCCCAGTGCCACATCCACAGGGCTTTGAAATCCCTCCAGGGACAGGGACACCACCACTGCCCTGGGCAGCTGTGCCAGGGCTGGACAACCCTTTCCATGAAGAATTTTTTCCTAATACTTTTCCTAATAAAGTTTTGCAAATTATTTTTCCTGGACCTCACAGGAAAGGGGCAGCCAGGGACAGAAAAACCCATTCCCCCATGGCAACACCACCCAGGGGACTTCGGGAACCACCTCTGCCAGCACCCTGCTGCTCCCACCTGCTGCCCTCCCCAGCCAGCTGACCAGGAGGAGCAATCCTTAATTAATTCTGATAATTAGATGCCTCTTACCTTCCCAGCATGCCCATCTGCTTTCCATCAACCTTCGTCACGGAGCTCTTGGTGGGCACAGCTGGAATGAGGATGTCACAGGTCCTGGAGAAGGGGGAGCAGGGTGGGGGGTGACAGAGCCCCGTGGTGACACCACCTCTGCTCATCACACGCTCAGGGTGGCCTTTGCTGCTCGTTTTAAATTCCTCTCAGCAAACAGCTGCTAAATTAACCATCTCTGGAACATGAGCGGCATTTTAAAGGCTGGGATTGCTGGCAAGTGATGGCAGCAGGGGAGCGAGGGGGACTGGCCTGACACAGATCCCTGCTCAGCAGAGCCAGGCACCATCGTCATCCTGGCTGCACAGAGCAAGAAAGGGAGCTCTGAAACCCTGACCACCAGCTCAGCAGTTTTCCTGGGATGTCCCGTGACAAAGACGCCACAGGAATCACAGAATTGGGCTGGAAAAGGCATCCAAGATCATCAAGCCCAGCCTTGGAGTGATCCCCACCTTGTCACTGAGTGCCACCTCCAGATGGGGACTCCACCCCTCCCTGGGCAGCCCCGTCCAATGCCTGGCCACCCTCTCAGTGAGAAGTTCTTCCTGAATTTCTTCACTGAACAGAGAAAGCGACTCCTTGTTTTTCCCTGTGTTGTAGCCTCATCTGCCCAAAGGATTTGGGTTTCTCCTCAGATTCCACTTCGCAGCAGATCTGGCTGCTGGGAAATCGGCTCTGGCTCCTCGAGGTTGAGCTCTGAGTGATTGGAGTTGGACACAGTTTCTCTCTTTATCTCTCTTCAATCAAGTTTGCTGCACTCTCCTCCCGCAGCCCAACTCCCTCTCCACTCAGTAACAGCATGACAAGAGATAAAACGGGAGAAAAACAGCAATAAATTCAACATACCACCATCCCTTCCAGCTCTCCAGCAGCCAGGAAGGCATCCCACCTCCACACTGCAGCAAGGAATCAGCTGAGCTCGGAGAGAACCAGACAGGGTTGGTGGCTCCTCTGCAGACATTTATCTCGGGACGCACTGACTCACCCTCTGCAGGGGGATTTTTCCCTCTCTCTGTCCCTTTTCCTCCCCTCTGTAACTCATTTATCAACACAACTCCAAGAGGGACAGAGGCTGCACACGGGGCAGCAGATGCCAGAGCAGACACATCCCTCACTCCTCACATGAAGCCCTGGCCAGCAGCCAGCCAGATGGAGAAATGGAACGCAGGGAGATAAGGCAGTGGCTGAACACCCGTGGTCTTCACCCTGAAAACGTTTATTTTTGGAAAGTGTTTAGACATTTTTTAACTATGCTGATGGCTACATTGTGTTCACTTGACTTTAAAGAAGAACATGATTTATATCTCTAAGGAAGTTTAAAAAAAAAAAAAGCAAAAAAGCTTTTTTCGTTCCAGATGGCAACTTCCACATGATCCAGGCAAAACCTTGGGAGTCACTAACATCTGGACTTAGTGACACACATCTTAAAGCATAAGACAACAAAAGAAAATCCTGAGTTGGGCAGGACCCACAAGAATCATCAAATCCCAGTCCTGCTCCTGCACAGGACATCCCAAGAATCCCACGCTGTGCATCCCTGAGAGCGTTGTCCAAATACTCCCTGAGCTCTGGCAGCCTCGGGGCAGTGACCACACTGACCAGGGTGCTGTCAGCTCTGCCCTAAGCAGAGCTCTTTGGTCAGGGCTGTACTGCTGGAGTAGGAAATACCCAGTTCTGAGAGATTCTTCCACACAAACACAATTTCTGCAACGTGTTTCTAGCCTATTTTTAACCTATTTTCAACCTATTTTCCTCCTACTTCCAAATTTTGTAGGAAGAGAAAAAACCTTATTTTTGTAATGTTGAATACAAGAGCTGAAAGTTACCAAGTGAAGTGTCCAGGAAGTACCACAGCACCCAATCTTTTTATTACAACATTTATTTTAGTATAGAAGGCACTTACAATACAGAAAGGGAAAAAAAACCAACAAAACAAACAAACATGATAGGCACCAAAAGTGAAATTAGAATTAAAATTACAGAAAAACATTTTACCAGACCAAAGGAGCACCCTTCCCTGTTAACAATACAGCACATGGGAAATGATGAAGCTATTGATGACTAACATTTTTAACAATTAGGGCTTTTTATTTTTTATTTTTAATAGAAAAGATAAAAGGCTGTTCCTACTGTGAACTGAAAGAGAACAGAGCCCCTCCACACACCTGCAGGAGGATTTGGTCGGGCAGGGCTCCCTCAGGTCCGGCACTGCAGCAGGTCCTGGTACATCTCGATGAGCCGAGCAGCCTCCCTCTGCCCGGAGAGCACAGCACCATGGGTCGTAGAGTAATACTTCCTGTGAGTGGCCTCCCCGGAAAACATCACCTGCATGGGCTGCAGGGCATAGCAAAAGGGGCACACGTCAGCAGAGCTTGCTGGGAAGCAGGTGCGAGGCTAAGAGGAGACAAACTCTCTATGCCCTCCCACACAGAAGGGTCTGGGTTGGAAGGGACCTGAAAGATCATCCAGTTCCACCCCCTGCCATGGGCAGGACACCTTCCATTGTCCCAGAGTGCTCCAAGCCCCATCCAGCCTGGCCTGGAACACTTCCAGGGATGGAGCATCCATCTGTTTTGGAGTGCTGGTTCTCAAAATCCCCCCATGGTGCACCATGAGGACAAGTACCAGCTCCAAAAACCTTAAACAAACCTGCACGAGGCACAGAGCACCCAATCTGTCCCATCTCCTCCCCTTGCTCCCCTCAATTACACTTCAGCCTTTCAGGCTTTAAGGGAATTCTCCTTCTGGACTGCATCTTCAGAAGGGAAAACAGCCATGTCCCAAAACCCAGAGGGTGAGACACAGAGTTGTAGCTCTTACACCAATAGTGAGGGGCTTGCTAGGACTGCAACTCAGATTTGAGGCAGGAATTTCTGGGAAGATTTCCCTGGGAACTACACAGAAAGATTCCTAAAGCTCCTGCTGGGTTGGGTTTTTTTAAAATAGATTTCAGCACTGAATAAGATTATTTCTGCTGGGGCCAGGCTCTGGTGGAGGAAATGGACCAGGCAGCTGCTTGGAGGCGGCATTTTCATCAGCCTTTGGATTTGGACACATAACCCTGAGTGATGGGGTGAGTCTGGCTTAATGTGTTCCTGAGCTGTGTAACCATCTCCATGTGTGCTCCAGCCCTCCTTCCTAAATTCAGAAAGCAAAGGCAGTGTCTGGGTAGAAAATTCATCATCCCCTGCCAAGGACTGGGCCTCCCTCAGCCTGCACTGCCAGCACAGAAAGATTTCCTAAATGTGCACCTCTGACACATTCAGACCTAGATATTAGCAGGGTCATCATAATAACAATAATAACTAATAATAATAATAATAATCTTTAAAACAGATTAACACGTGCTTCCCTAAGGAATTCTGAACTGGACAATAAGGCTGACAGTCATTAAATGCAGACATCACAATTTAAAAAGTCACACACATGTGCAGCTCCTGATAAATTCAGGGAGAGCTGCGGGAATCCCTGAGACATCATTCCAAACATTAAAGGTGTAAAACCCTACACACATCATTTGTCCATAGAGGCATCATTTGTCCAAAAAAAAAAGGGAGAACACACTTCTGGAGGCCAAAGCAGGGATTTTCTCTTTCACCCTCCCTCCCCAAAGCCTGGTGCCCAGTGTCATGTCAGCTTTAGTGCCACAGACCCCACAAGGGCCATACTCACAGGGCTTTTGGAGCTCTCGGCGTAAGGCAGTGGTTTTGCAAGTTTCTCCACATCGGCCCCGCTGGATCCAACCTGGGTGTAGGAGTAGGACCCACGGAAGTGGGGGTTGCTGCCCCAGGAGGACCGCAGGATCCGGCGAGGTTTCGGAATGTTTGGGTTCCCTGGGTGGAAAGCAGAAGGCAAAAAGTCAGACCGTGGCTAAGAGGGAAGAGAGCAGTGCCTGAGTGAGGTGTGGGTAACAGAGATTCCGTCTGATTCATTCAACATCCATCCTAGCAGAACCCCCAAACCAGATCTCTCTGCCATTATTGAGTTTTAACTATTTATATATAACTAAAATTCCTTCCCTTTAATCTCAGCTCTTCCATTTTCCAGGGTGGTGGTGGAGGCCCTATTCCTGGAGGTGTCCAAGGAATGACTGGACGTGGCACTCAGTGCCCGGGTCTGGGTGACAAGGTGGGCATTGGACTCCATAACCTTGGAGGCTTTTTCCTACTTAAATGATTCTGTGATTTATTTTGGAAAGGATCATTAAAATGTTTAGGTTCCTAAAACACTGGGGAGCTTCAGGGAACCCTGGACACAGTCTGGTTAGAAATACAAAGCATCTTCTGGTCTCTTTTGCAGTGGGGAGCCTGGGGTTAACCAAGCATATGATTGATCTCACCAAAATTTAGGTATTTAATTGGGTAAGTTAATTGGTAATTAAATGGGTAGGTATTTACCCAGTCTAAACTGGATGTTTAGGTAATCTTGTGAGAGAGATGTGCCTCAAAGAGGAAAGGAATATCTTAGAAGGCAAATCTTCGTTATGTGGGGGCATTGGAAAACCTGTCAGGAAGTTCTTAAAACCTACTGCCGTAACTCATTCCAACAGCTACCCACACAGTGGCCCGGAAATCAACCTAAAACCCAGGAGACCCTGTTTATTTAATGCACAAGGTGTGGAAAGAAGGCTTTTGAGGCTGGAAGTAGGACACCTAGGTCGCTGTAGGATTTCCACTGCTAAGAGGATGTAGGACCTGGAAGTGAAGAATGCCCCCATGACAGGGTCATCATCAGCCACTGTCCCCACCCCAAAGAGCCCAGGAGAACACGGCATCCAGGACTGCAGCCCACCCGCTGGTGGCACAAGAGCCTCAGGAGAGCCACACTTTGGAGCTCCTCTTGCTAGGCTGGCTTTGGACCATCTCAGTGCCTCTGCTGCTGTTGGAGCCCTGTGATCGTATCTGGCGTGGCAGGAGAGGAGCAGGGAGATGGGACATGGAGAATTCCAGTGAAGGGAAATTCTCTCTGCGTGAGCCCAGATCCAGCCTTGAGGCAACATCAGCTATCCAGGCAAGGCTCAGGTACTTTGGCTGAGTCTAAGTCTTCCTGAGCTGAGTCTAAATCTCCCACAGCAAGGGGACTGGAACTCGATGATCTTAAAGTTCCCTTCCACCCCAAACCATTCTGTGATTCTTCATCAAAAGGGTTGTCCAGCCCTGGCACAGCTGCCCAGGGCAGTGCTGGAGTCCCCATCCCTGGAGGGATTTAAAAGCCCTGTGGATGTGGCACTTGGGAACATGGCTCAGTGGTGGCCTTGGCAGTGCTGGGGGAATGGTTGGGATTGATGATCTTAGAGGGCTTTTCCAATTATGTGAAGTAATTCTGTGATTCCAAAAGACTGTCAGCACAAAACCCAGGAGTTTTGAGATGCTCACATCCTATGGCTGCTTCAGACCCTGGCTCTGTGACAACTCAAGATGTTCTGCCTGCTACGGGACAACCCAAATCCTCCCACTTTCTTCATCCCAGCTTACAGAGAGAGCACCCAAATGTAAACACTGGTTAGACACTGCATTATTTAGTTCTTATAAACTATGATTTAGCTGTGCCTTCAACTCCTTAAAATCAAGAAGAGGTCCTGGTTCAGCCTCTGCTTTCAGGAGTATCCTGTCAGCCAGAGCTATGGAAAAGGGGCTGGAACAGAGCAGAGGCTCCTGGATGGCCTGCCCAGAGCACTCTGTGAACACTTCATAACCAGGCCCCAGATCAAAACATGTCACAGACCAGCAAATAAATACACCCCACAAACAAAACACATCCTGCAAAGCAGTGTTGTTTCAGGAGTAACAGCTTTGCCTAACAAAGGCCTCTAAAATATGTTCCTGCAAGACTCTTCAAAGCAGGAAGATCTGGAAGTGGAAAGCCCAAGGGTGTCTGAGAACAGGGAGCTCTCAGATGTGCCAGGGAAATAAATTCTGGTGTTTCATTCCTGAGGGCTGTGGGAAAGCCCAGGAGAACAGGCCATGGAAGCTGTCAGACAACGCTCCCCAGCAGGGCCAGGGCAGCCACCCATCCCACTGCACCACACGAAAATAGCCCATGAGGGGTTTTCACAGCAAAGGAGTCTCTGCAGCAGCCTGGTGGTGCCTCATCCGTAGCTGGTGCACATTTCCATACCCACACCCATTCCCAGGAGCTCCTTTCGGGGTCTCCAGCACATCAGGCCACATCAGCCATACCCAAGTGTCCACTGTGCAGCCCCTGTGCCCCTTCATTCTGCATTTCTGCAGCTTTTAATGCAAGCAGCTGTTCCTGAGAGGAAAATCAGGAGAGCCAGAGGGGGATTTTGGCTGAAGGTCAGACAGGAACACGTAACACAAGCTCTGATCCTGAGCTGTTGTTTGAAGACAGAAACTACAAAGACTGAGAGGCACATTCCCTCAAGGAATACGGACTTTAACTGGAGTTTGTCATTCTGCTCTTAAGTAGGGTAAATGTGCCTTTGTCTGCAAGATAAAAGTAACAACACAGATGTGGAAACTTCTCAGTTTCCACTGTCCAAAGAGAGATTAAATGGCTAAAAAAAGGATCTTGGCCTTCACTAAAATAGGAGGGCACATATCTTTATGCCACAGATTTCCAGTTGTGCAGCTGTGGAAGATAACTCCACGTGCCTCCCGCAATCCCATTTTTGTTCAGCTCCTGGGAGGTGTGGCTACAGAGGTTTATTGGTTATGGGGCTGACTGAATTATCATAAAATCAACCCACCCATCTAAATTAATTTATTTGCCTGCCTGAGAGCAGGGATCCAAGATTCCATCAAGGGAGATCTGTGGTACTGCCCCCACACAAGTGACTACACCCACTAGAGTGGCTACCCCAGACACGCTCATGGGGTTGGAGATGTGATGCAGAACCTACAAGAGATCTGTTCCCCTCCAGAGAAAGAGCTGGACGTTGGAGAGGACAACTCAGGGCATCTCCAGCTGCAGCCTGACAGGCTCCAGTGATCTCTTCAGCGGGGAACCTTTGGCTTCTAACTCTGGGAGCTTATCCAACAATGAAGGCAGAGCAAGGCTCCTAATTGCTCTGAGGTATTCCATTTAATCAGATTTGGAGGACGCTGCTTTTCACCATCCAGCTGTGAAAAGCAGTAATTGCTGATGGTTCTTAGGTTAGAACAATCCTCAGAGCTTTCCACAGCAAAGCCAGATAATCCCCAACGCCCGAGCTACGAGGGAAATTCAAGGTCAATTCTCAGAGAGATTCCTTGTGTGAGTCTAAAAGAATGGATTTAACTTAAAACCGGTATAATGGGCTCTGAAGCCAAAGGAAAGGCCACCATGAGCAACAGACTGGGAAAACACAGTGACAGAGGGGAACCCACCTGGTAAAGCATTGATTCTGTCTCAGAAGAATGAGAGCCTGGGGCATTTCACACCCAGAACATGAAAGCCACAACAGGCAAAGTGAACAGGAAAAGGCTCAAAGTATCTGCTGCATTACTGACTATAAAGCTCCCTCTATAGTCAGGAGAGAAAAGCTGCTTTAGAAGGTGTCACAGAGCACCGAGTGAGGCGTGGAAGGTGTTAGGGAAGATCCAGGCTTTCCTCCCTCAGCCAGGCCATCCTGCAAGATCTGTGGAAAGGGTTTCTAGAAACAAGATTTTTAGGGGCAGGAAGCGGAACGGGTCATGTTGGGTAATGGGTGCTCCAAGAACAGGTTTTCCTCTCACAGTTTTGAGCAGCTGGGAGGCCACTTCTCAGCTGATGCACAAAACACTCATTGCAGGGCGAGGCCCTGGTAAATCCAGCCTGGAATTCTTCAGGGAGACAGAACCTGAGATTAGCTCTGTGGAAGAGCCTGACGGACAGAGACCAGGTGCAGCATCAGCTGTAACAGCGACTGCAGCACAGACCCACGGCCCAGAGCCAGCACATTTCCATGCTGGGAGAACAGGAACATCCAACACACGCAAACAGTGACTCTGAAGAAGCCCGAGAAGGTAGAGGGAGAGCCAATTCCCACGTGCCAAACTACAACAGACCCAAAGAGCCAAACTCCTACTGATGAATTGACATGGGTTTTGGAATTATTTTTTTTTTCAAAAAAGAGGTCTTAAGCAAGAAAAGCTGTGACAAACAAGGTTGTTTGTACATTCAGCACTGCATGGACAAGAGGCAAGGCTGGAAACCCACTGAGTGCTGAGACTGGGCTAACACGAGCTAGCAGGAAGATATAAATCATTTAATCACAGGAGCCATCTCAAAAATAGCACAAATCACATCTAATTTTGGAGGATGCTGCTCTTATAACTGCTTCTAATTCTGTGCAAATTCAAGACCCTGATTTCAAAACTGATACTAAGTTCACTACTACTTCTTTCAGAGTTACCACCTTACACCTGCACTTGCACAGTGTCTCCCACCAGAGGATGTCACAGACCTCTGCAGATACAAAACTCCCTTTTCTTGGGAAGGTGTGTGACCTCTAGACAATTGACTGTGGACACACTAAAGCCCAGCATTCAAGTATTGTTACTTTAAGTGATTTCATCTGGATTTTCTCAGTGTAACACACCTAAGATTTGCCTCAGTCCAACTGCTGCCCTTGAATGTGATGTGTGATCAGAGAACACGAAATCTGTGAAGTCCAGGAAGGTTTCAGTGATGCACCCAGAAAACGGGAACTCTCAAGACCAATAAATTTTTTGAAGTTTAGGCCGTGGAGATTTCCAGAGAGCTGAGAGTGAATGGAAGTCAGGGGTGTGATTCAACCACATCTCCGCTGATCTAAACAGGTTCAGCTTCTGAAGGGGCTGTGCTGCTTTCCACAGCTGAGATCAGCCCTCAGAGCCCCACAGCTTCAGCTGCTGAAGAGTTATTTGTGATCCAACCAGGCAGAGGATGTGGAATCCTCCAGCACTTCTGCCCACCACTTCCTGAGCTGGTTTATCAGCCCCTCTGTATAAATAGCTCTCAGGCACACCCAAGCAGGAGCTATGCTGGAAGCACACGCACATTCAAAGGGACACAAAATGCCACAGAACTAAAAATGGCTTTGTAGCATTTCCTTCCTCGTGGTTACTCAATCCCCCAGCCCCACACTCCCTCTCCCACCAGAGCACGGCTGACCTGTAAATTTACGCAGCATTTCGGTGCAGGTTTCTGCCACAGTTTCATCATCACACTTCTCCATAATCAAAGCTTCTTCTCCGCAGATCCAGCCACTGAGGACGTGGCCGTACCTCTCAGGCGGGTACAGCACATCGAAGCTGCAGATCTTCTTGTACCACAGCTCCTCGGGGTAAGTCAAGCTCTCGCTCTCCGCCTCATCTTCCCACACAAACTGGATGCTGTTGCATTCTGAGCTCCAGAAAGGCTCCTCGAACTCTAGGAAGATCTTGTCAGTGGTATTGATTCCCAGTTTCTCGATGGCCATCACCTTCTCCTCGGGCAGCCGGGGGTGGAACAGGCTCTCGTGGCGCTTCTTCAGGACTCCCAGGGACACGGTCACAATGACGTGGTCAGCTGGGATGAACTCGCAGTCCTCGCACTCTACGAAGACGTTGGAGCCCTTGTTCTGCTCGGGGAGGTCACTGTTGTGGTCAGCCACCCTCTCAATCTCCTTGCTGACCGACTGGTTCCAGTGGATGCACTTGACCGGCTTGCGGAGCTGAATCACAGACTTGGGAATGGAGCGGGCCAGAATCTCCACGATTTTAATGAAGCCACAAGGAATGACGTGGTGAGCCCCGGGGATTTCGGTCCATTCCCCAAATTCACTCAGCGAGACTTCGTCCATGCTGTGGGAGCTGCTCTCACAACTCTCTACCTAAGGAAAAGCAACACAAAAGCGACATTGCCACAGAGCAACTCCAAGGAGCTGCACAAGATGAGGGTGCTGAATTCCACTCTGAAACCATATTAGCTTTGCTAGTAAAGAAGCGCTTGGCCATAGGACCTGACAAAAATCAATCCTCAGCCTTTCTTGCAACCAGAGAAACCATTTTGTCATGGTGAAGAGGTTGAGTTGCACCACCCAGAGTTCAGAGACCAGAGGGCTGGAGCCCCTCTGCTCTGGATACAAGCTGAGAGCTGGGGCTGTTCAGCCTGCAGAAGAGAAGGCTCTGGGAAGACCTCCTGACACCTTTCAGCGCCTAAAGGTGCTACAAAAGAGCTGGAGAGGGATTTTGGACAAGGCCATAGAGTGACAGGAGAAAGAATTACGGCTTTAAACTGAGGGTCAAATTAAATTAGATATTAAGAAGGAATTCTTTACTGTGAGGGTGGTGAGGCCCTGGCACAAGTTGCCCAGAGAAGCTGTGGCTGCCCTTGGATCTCTGGAAATGTTTTCAAAGTTGGACAGGACTTGGAACAACCTGGTCTGGTGGAAGGTGTCCCTGCCCGTGGCAGGGGATGGAATGGGATGGACTTTAAGGTCTCTTCCAACCCAAACCATTCTGTGACCCTGTAATCCCATTCTGTCTTTGCTTCTGCACAATTCTGGGTTAAAGCTCTGTTTTCTATCCTCTAAAACCCCCTGCAGTGGCCAGGGAGCGGCTGCCTGGTGCTCCTACAGCAGAACCTGGAGCTGCATTCATCAGGTGCTCGTTCCAACGCTAATAAACGTTCCCACAAGGAGCCACGGAGAACTCCTGGCAGCTCTCTGCAGCCACAGAAAACTCCTGGCAGCTCTTTCTGCTGTCTGCAGCTTTCAGCGTGTTGTCACACAGTCAGCAATCAGCCAGCTAAAAACCTCCCAGGGGTGAGGGGTCCCAGCCCGGGAGGAACTGAAGGAGACGGGAAAGGGAAATGCCAAGATGTGAGCCACGTGTGCTTGATGTGATTACCACAGCGTTAGATCCATTAACCTGTTGGCTAATGTTTGTAGGAGCATTAGGCACAGCCGCAGCTCCCAACAATCCCTGGAACAAAGGCAGGATGTTTGGCCTGTCTTGTGATAAGCCTCTAATGATAATCCTGATGCACGGGACAAAGTGCTCTTAAAATCTTCACATCAGCAGAGTCACAATCACACCGTAATTCTCTAAGCATTTTAGGGAATATTACAATTCCTTGCCTCACCCTCTGACCTGTTTTTCAGGCCCTTCCACACTTTAATGGCTGTGTCTGGAAGCCTGACAAGCCTAGACCCCTCTCCCTGTGGAGCAGCCTGGTGCAGGGCAGGAATCTGTGCTGGGACAAGTCGGGGTTGCACCAGCAGTTCCCAGGCTGCTCCTGCGACTGCAAGGACAAACAGGTGCTGCTTTCCCTGTCCTCGTGGCTGCGTTGGAGACTGAGTGAGAACCCATCTTCCCAGCGGGCTGTGGTTCCACCCCACCCAAAGGCTGGGTGAGCGCTGCTCTGGGTCACAGAACACAAACCCTGCACCCCGGGGCACGCAGCAGGATCCTCATCCTGCCTGGACGCTCCAACAGGACACTCCTTGCTCCAACAGGACACTGCTCCAACAGGACACTCCTCGCTGTGAAGTTAAAACACTGGTGGCTGTTTGATTCTCCCAGACATGAAGGCAAAACGCCAGGGGGGAAAAAACAAGCAACTACCAAGACTCCAACCCGAGACAGGTTAATCCCCACTCTGTCATCTGATAGTCTTTAAGTATGAGAAGCTTTGTTGTTCGCAGGTATTTGCATGAGAAGGGATTTGCAAGACTTGCAGAAACAGCTCTGACTGTGGCAGCCTGGAGCAACCACGCGAGAAACCACCAGGAAAACCAGAGCTGTATCCAATGGCTTAACCCTGTCTGCACGATGCTCTCACACGGGTAATAAATAACTGGGCTTTACGTGGCAGCTGTGGAGACTCCCTGCGATACAAGATTTGGGGTGAGGACGCTGAGATACCAGGCTCAGAACACCAGGGTTGACACATCAGCTTTATCTCAGATCTCCTGTGAGACTCTTTAGGTCTTTATTCCTCTCTGGTTTAGCTTCCCACCTGTAAATAGTGAACATCACACACTTCCCCACATGACAAAGTGCTGCTTGCCTCCCCTGCCTCATTTCAGAAGCTTTTAAGTCATTCTAATTGAAATAGAAATGACTGAGACACTTTACTCGAGGAGTGCTTGATGCAGCATTAAGTCCTCATCCCACAGAGAACTCATTTAGCAAAGGCACCAAGGAGATAAAAAGAACTGTGGAAGCCATGTGGATAGATGGTTTTATACAATCTACCTTGGATTTTATTGCTTTACCTTCCAAATGCTTTCCAGGGATTTCTTCAGTGAATTACTAGTATCAAAGTTACATTTCTTCTCGTCTCTGAGAGGTAGAAAACACTCAGGGGGTTGCAGGTGTAAGGCACAAGATAAGACATTACTAAAAGAACCTGCCAATAGAGTAGCTTCAGGTGGCTAAAAAACCACTAAATCACACCAGAAAATTTAACAAGGCCTAGGAAAGCCTTTTCTATTATGAAAACTGGGATTTTAAGTTAAGAAAAAAAAAAAATAAAGGCATTATTTCTTGCAGCCCACTGTCTTTGGATCTGCCTCAGGAGGCAAAGCTGTCGATACAAACACAAACTGCAAGAGAGCACAGAACGCAATCTCCAGGGCTGGCCAAGGCTCAGCCAGGCACCTGAGGCTCAGGATTTGTTTGCTCCTAGTTTAAACAAAAATGAAACACCCCAATGATGTGCACACCTACCTTCAGGTACTGCTGGATCATGGCCAGTTTCAGCCTCTTGACGGCCTCCGTGTCGTCCGGGTCGGCCTTGACGCGTTTGCGCACGACATCCCGCGTGAAGACGCCCACACTGTTCTGGCTCTCAGCATTGACTGGTTTACCTCGTTGGAAGAACTCCTGAGTCAGGTTATAGACCTGCCAGAGACAGGGCACAAGGATGGGCCACGGGATTCCCATGGGTGCTCCTTCACCCATCCCAGCCCAGCGTGTTCGGATCAGCTCCTCCTCCCAGCAGAACCCACGGCCTCCCTCACATCTGATAAAAAGCAGCAGCTCTTCCCTCACCTCCTCATCCTAGCTGGCTCTAATCTGAAACCAGCCCTTCCACCCTCTCCCTTATTTAGGAGGAATCCACCAGAGTGGGGGAATTCAGTTTCACAGCTGTTTTTTCTGGTGTCCCATGAAAATAGGAAGAGACAAATAGCAAGGGAATTCTGTACACACACGCGTTTTACTTGAGCGCAGGACTGGTAGAGATCCATGGAAAACAGTGACATCTCTGGAGCTCCCCACCAGGAGCCACAAGAAAAATCCTTTGTAACAAATCATTGTTCTTCGCAGAAGATATTCCTGGTGCTTTTTTAACCCCAGTTTTCCACATAACAGCAAGGAAACACCATCCACCTCAGGCCTCTGCTTGTGGTCGCCTGGGCAAACCTCTATTCCTGTCTGCAGTATTGCCACAAGAGCCTGCAAGTGCATCATGACTCTTCCTTTCTGTGGAAAACAGCTCAAGAGGAATCTTTTAACACAGGAAAGCTTTCAAAAGATGCCTCTCAGAAATGCAGCACATCCCATTAATGACTTGCTTGCCCAGAACGTGTCACCTTCTCACTCACATCGTGTCACAGGGTGCACAATACTCTCTCCAGTATGGAGGATATCCCTGCTTGGGGAGCTTTTCCTGTCAAAGATGGTTTGATTACAAATTATGATCATTTTTTGGAGACATGATTTGGATATTTGGTCGAGAAGTTGAAGGCAACAGTAAATATCTGGTAGGAAGCTTGCAGAACTGTGGCAGCCTTGCCTTCAAAAGCTCCTGGAGCTTCCCATTCCCTGCTGACAGGGCTACTCCTCTATGGTTTAGGTTCTTCCCACTCCCATTCTCCCCAGGAGCTCATTTATTTTTAGGAATAAAGTGAATTTGAGGAGGCAAAATAGAGGGAAGAAGAGGAAATGGACGAGGAAAAATACATTGCAGTGGTAGGAGTGAGAGAGAGGCGGTCTGTGAGCAAATGGAGGAAGGTGAGTTGACAAGTAAGGGATGAGGAGGAAATTGAAGAAAATAAGTGAAAGAATGAAAAAAAAAGGTGGTGAAATAAAGTATAAAAACAGAGAAGAAGCAATCACGAGGAAAATGAGTGGGACTGGAGAAGACAGAAGAGAACTGCAGACACTGTTTGGGACACAGCCATTCCGCGGAGATTCCCAGACAAGAAAGGTGGAGCCCAACGCCCCGTGTGAAACAAAGGCTTCCAGCAAAGGAAACTCTGGCAGTTCCAACATCCCCTGGTTCTCGGGTCTGTGGATTTCTGAGGCCCCGAGCCCTCACAGCAGGTCCGGGCTGCACAGACCTTGCGTCAGCACAACCAGCTCGGCTTTCATAAGCTGGTTGAGCTCTGTAAGCAGGTAAGGCACTCACAGGACAAGCAAAGCCCTGCTACAGCCCAGCCACCACTTGGCCCCCAGGAGAAGTGAGCCTGGCTGTGTTTTTGTTAACCATTGTATCCTTCACTGCCCCACAGCGAGGAGAGCAGAAGGGCACAAGTTATTTGTGCTGTGACCATCAAGGAAAGTCTTTCCTGGAGGTGCCATCCTGTTGATCAGGCAGCAGGTAGGTTTAATCACCTCGATTTCTTATTTTTCCTGTTATTTCCTTGCTTTTCAAGGTCAAGAAACATCTGGACAACACCCTCAGCCACAGGGTGTGATTTTGGGGGGCTTCCTGTGCACAACTGGGAGCTGAACTTGACAATCCTCCTAAGTCACTTCCAACTCAGGATATTCTATGATGCTTGGGGGTGCTGAACCATCTGAGGAAGAACAGAAGGCAAAGCTGTTGTAGGCAAGAAGCAAAAGGAGAAACAACAGCAGGCCCTACATTGAGAGATATGTTGTCAGAATAAAAGAATGAAAAAGATGCTCAAAATGTATTTTTTACTGAACACATGCAGAAAACACATCCCGTGTAAGAAACTGTGGAAAAGGTTCACTAGGAGACCTCACTTAAGGTAGATTTCCAATGAAGCAGGAGCAGAACTGTGCTGTCTGGAGTTGGAATTATCCAGGCTTCCCTTCCCCAGATGGGGAAAGCATTGGAACCACCACTGAGGTCACTGGGAACAGGCAATTGTCATATCTGAAAACCCATCCTCCTACAATCATTTCAGCATGATGTGATGGCAGCAGCATTCCTGAGAGAGTGGAAATGGGTTTCCCTTCAAAGATCCTGGGGAAAGGCAGCATCAAGAATGACCTGAAAGATTCTGCTGATCTCCTAGTCGACCCCACAAAATCTCCCTGCATCCAAACCCCGAGCGCCACGTCCAGCACCAAGGAGAGCTGCACCACAGCCAACCTTTGCATTTCTATTGTCACACACCTGACAGAAGCAGGGAGCAAAAGCAACGCACAGACTGCATCAACTCCCAGCTCTCACCGCTGCCAAACTCACATCCCAGCAGGATGACCTAAGCATTCCTCACTCTAAAGCTCCCCTGGGTTGGGACAGAACAAGTGACCCTGGAAGCCTGTCTGAAAAAACATCAGCAGAAGCAAAAGACAGAGAACCTTCATTCTAAGCAGATTTCCTTCACTCGTTCTGAAGGTTTACACACAATCCTGCAGGGACAGAATCACAGAAGGGTTTGGGTTGGAAGGAACCTTAAAGATCATCTCAATCCAATCCTCTGCCATGGGCAGGGACACCTTCCATTATCCCAGGGTGCTCCAAGCCCCATCCAACCTGGCCTTGGACACTTCCAGGGATCCAGGGGCAGCCACAGCTTCTCTGGGCACCCTGTGCCAGGGCCTCACCACCCTCACAGAGAAGAGTTTCTTACCAATATCCCATCTACCCTCTGGCAATGGGAAGCCATTCCCTGTGTCCTGTCCCTCCATCCCTTGTCCCAAGTCGCTTTCCAGCTCTCCTGGAGCCCCTTCAGGCACTGGAGCCTTCTCTTCTCCATGCTGAACAACCCCAACTCCCTGGGTCTGGGAGACAGAAGGGGTTGAAGGTAACAAATTAAACAAGTTAATGCAATGTCCATAATCCTCAAACATTTTCACTTCAGCTGCCACCTTCTGTCTTCTTTCTGACCAGCTCTGGGGCATCCCACAACGAGGGTCTGTGCAGAGAACATGGATTCCAGCAGGGATGTCCCCTCTGTTACCTCCAGGCTTCCTCCTCCACGTGTTTATTTACTACCTACGTGCTCCTCCACCACAGGAAAAGGTAGTTTCTTAGGAAGAACAAAGCTAAATAAAGCAATTTCTCCGCACTGAAGGAGGCCAGGAAAGCACATCCCCATCCACACTCCTTCCTGTCAGCACCGGTGACGATCCCCAGCATTGTCCTTTTCTCACTTGGCGTAAAAACTGCTGTGACTTAATCCCTGTCCAGTGAAAAGCCCTGGTGGAGATTGGGCCAAGCTGTTCCCAGGCAAGACATCTGTCAGTGCAATAGAGGCAGGGAGGGAACGGTGACTCTCGGCGGCCCTCTGCTCCTGCTTTCCATGATAACTGCCAGGCAAGGCACCGGAGCTTAATTGGGGATGGCAGGAAGCCCAGCATGGGGTGGGGGTGAGGAGGATGGAAAACGCTGTCATTCTTTGGCTGCATCCCTCCCCCAGAAGCTGTTGCAGCACACAGGAGAAAGCTGACAGATAACAAGGTCATTAATTAGCTGATTGTTAAAGGAAGGGTTCCTGCGAAGCAGCTCTTTAGGGACCACATCCATACTCAAAAGCTGAAGTTAAAAACAAGCACTTTTCCTAAATCAGCCTGGTGATGGACTCTGTGACTTTTCAGCTGCATTTAACTTGTCCAGTTCACCACCTTCCTCCCACCCTTCACTAATACCTGAGCATTGGCTTTAAATACCTCTTCGGAGAGGGAATCGAGGATTTAGCAGGGAGAGAGGAACAACTCCAAGATAAATTGTCCCTGCTCACGTTTTCTGAGGAGTTACACGCACACACAGACCCTGAAGCTGCAGACATTCCCCTCAGAGGTCCCACTCTAGTCAATTTTCTGAGGGTCATGCAGATGTGGTGCAAGCAGGAAGAGCCAAAATCCTCTCCCAGGATTATCCTATTATCCTGGAAGGATATGGATATATTTAGCCTAGAAGGATATCCTAGAAGGATTCAAATTATCCTGGAAGGAAGGGAGAGGAAGGTGGGTAGATTATGGATCATGGTGTGGGCATCACACCCTGGGGAACCTCCCAGTGCTGCTGCCTCTTTCCTTTTGGAGACTGACCAGATGGGGTGACAATGACCAAATGGGGTGACAATGACCCTGGGCAGTGCCAGCCCCACAGAGCACACGGTCTAAGAAGGACAATTCTAGAAGTCCTGCTCTGTCTCACGGTGTTTCCCTTGGCAATGCAGGGTTGGGAATCCAGGTGGATGCTCTGCAGGACTGCAGACCTTCCTTGAAGGCTTTGCTCTGCTTCCACAAGGAGAATTCGGGTCACCTTGGTCACAAGCCCATGACAGATCCTGACCGACCTCAGCACAGGGCAACAGCCTCTCCTAGGGAACTTTCTGCTGGAGAAATGAGGAGCTGAGCAGTCTTCAAGCACTCTGACTGCTCGGCTTCCTCGTAACCACATAAAGGCTTCTGTGAGGCATCCCTACAGCTATTAAAAATTCAGGCTACTGCAAACAAAAAAGCAGCAAAACTTGTATTGAGGTGGAAGAAGCCAGCCAAAAAAAGATTGGACAAGTTCCTGGGAAAAGCCTAAGGACTTTCCAGATGAATTAGCGAGGCAGAGCTGTGGAGGTACAGGAGTGCTGTGCCTTTCACTCCAGGAAAATTCAGCACAGAGAGAACCTTGCCTTGCTGAAGTCCAGCATCAGAGACTCCGCACGCCCCAGAGAAACACTCAAGGGAAACCCCCTGCACTCTGAAGTCCCTAGAATTTGGTGTCCAGATGACAAGGTAACCAGGGCTAGAGGGATCCAGATGGAGAAGCAGAGCTGGAGGCACAGCAGCAGCTGCAGGGAAAGGCAGGCAGGGTGTGCGAGCATGGGGAGCGAGCCGGCTGTGCACATAGGGCAGGCCTTTGGAATGGTGACAGACTGAGCCCTGCTCATTCAGGAACACATTTTCCACTGCTCATGCCAGTCCTGCATCCCTGCTTAGGCTTTGCATCCACCATGGGGTTGCTGAATGTTTTGTGGGGGGGTTCTTTCTTTTCCCCTCAGGACAGGGTGTGTTGGAACCACTGCTATCTCAGCCTCCTCTAAAGGCATGGGATAAAATGACGGTGGGATTGCTAGTAATAACCTGAAAAAGACCTGGGAGCTCCTATGAAACAAGGGAGGACCCTAACCTCTGCATGTAGTGATCTGTAAAATGGCCTTTTATCCTGGACAACTTCAAGATGCTTCAATAAAACCACTCAAAAACCTGCCTCTCACAAAAACCAGAGATGCAGAACTCGAAATTCCTGCTGTTCCTCCCCAGCACTCACTTCACTGCCAGTTAAAGCAACAGAACTTTGGCCAAAAAAAATAATTAAATAACCTCTAATGAACATGCAAAAAACCCCACAGAATCACAGAATGATTTGGCTTGGAAGGGACATTAAAGATTGTATTATTTCATTCCCCCTGCCAAAGGCAGGGACATCTTCCTTTAGACCAGACTGCTCCAAGCCCCATCCAACCTGGCCTTGGACACTTCCAGGGATGGCACAGCCACAGCTTCTCTGGTAACCCTGTGCCAGGGCTTCACCACCCCCACAGTAATGCTGGGGATGTGGGGGACACAACAAACCACAAACCTGAAACACCCCTGCACTTTATGCCAGAGGAAAATATCCCCAGAGCCACACGCCTGCTGCACCTGCTCCTGGTTGCCCACCCTCCAGGGCACTTGTGCTTCCTGCAGTCATTTTAACTGGGTATTTTCACGAGGTCACATAGCGCGCCCGAATTCCCACTTTTCCTACACAGAGCAGGGGATAAACCACAGCCAAACGTCCTAAATCACTCCAGATCCTCCAGCCTGGCACCCCAAAGAGGCTGGAACAAACAGCTCAACAAAGCCACGAGCTGCCCCTGCAAGAAATTCCAGCAGGCTTTGGAGGAAGGCAGAGAAAGCCCCTCCCAGCAAGAGCGACTCCGGGGCTGGCTGATGTCCCCTGCTTGGCTCCAGCTGTCCCTTACATATTTTTTATCGCCACCAGTGGCTGCAGACATTTTTACAGGCCGTAAATGTGAAAGCCTTTTCTGTCTCCTAGCGATAAAGATATCCTGTGGCAGTGATAAGATAATTAGGTGTTGTGTAAAGAAGATTAACTTTTAATGTGCTGTTCTCTCGTGTCACTGGCTGCCCCTTTCCCTCCCCTTTCAAAGAAAGGGTAGATTTACCAAATTAATCATTTCTAAAACACTGGTACCTTGTTATGGCCTTTATCTCACCGGGTTTATCACAAAGCTAAGTGGCTCTCATCTCTGTATTCCCTTCTCATTTCAGAGTCTGCCCTCCCTTTGCTGGAGATTTTCCTATCATCTTCCAGACAGGACAATCACCGAGCCCTGAGTGCAGTTTGGCAGTGTTCCATTTACATAAATAATGCTGCTCTCTGCAGTATTTTCATTTACTCTCTTTCTAGCCCCAGTTGCTGTTAATCTTCCTCCACACACATCTCACCTGTCTTTTTTTTTTTTTTTCCTGCCTGGAAAAATTTCTCATTCTTTTCTTAATCCAGCAACACGAAAAATTGTTCAGATGAATTACGTCCACCTGCATTTGTCCAAGACGTTGTCCACAGGTTGAAAAATCCTTCCCACAAGAAGGTTTCTTTGACATTCCTACTACTCCTCTCTAAAACGGAAACGATTTTGTGCCATCCCATCACTGATTCCCGTTCGGAGACACAGGACAGTGCCAAAAATGTTTTCAAATGAAAAAAAACCACCCTTTTCTCCTCCCCATCAAATTCTTGATAATTCTTTGCAGGCTCCAGTGACTTTTCCTAATGCTCCCAGACATATTTTTAAACAAAGTATGCACGAGTAACCTGAATCTAGAGAGTGTTCAGCCAAGAGTCAAATACTGAAGTTTGCTGTCAGACGAAAATCTGGAGGTTTTATGCATGGCTACAGCCTGATGAAAATACTCATGTTTTGTTCCATTTTACATAACCCACTGAGAGATCACATTACCTGCAGGGCCAGACAGTCTGCACTGACCCCTCTAAATGTACTTCATAAGCAGCATTAAAAAAAATGTGGGGAATAATCATAATTAACTTTGGCAAGCAGAAGAGTTAAAGCAACCTTCAACCGAAGTTCATGCAGGGCTGAATCTCCCAGAAAAGATGGTCCTTTCCTTCTGATGGAAGAAAACTTACAATTCCTGCGACACTGCACTGACTTTGACACAACCCACAGCAGTCCATGGTATTTACAACCAATAGAAAGTCACAGGGATACAATATTTAGCTGGTTGTTGCTAAGGGTTTGCCTTCTACTTTGTTTAGCAATTTGATCCCTCCACCACTCTCTTAATTAAGTAGCAGCAAATGGCTGGATCTCCCCAGGAATAGTTGCTGGAAGTGATTAAATGGATGAAAAACGTGGAACGGTTGTTCTTCCTCACCACAGAGAGTTAATCCCACATCAGGGACAAATGGGGTGCAGTGAGAGAAAACTCAGCGTTGTTTTTCTTTGCAAAGAAATTAAAGGCATTGCTGTTTTTCTACCTTGGTCCTGGAATGCTCTAACTGCCACGGGGTCTCAGTGTTCCAGGCAAATCTACCTCTTGCCAAAGCAGCTGGACACCAACCTCGTTGTATAAATCACTGAATTCTTCAACCACATCTTTCGGGATCCTCTGCCCGCTGTTGGTGAGGTGATAAGCCACCCCATTCTTGGAGTAAAGGCTGATCCGCCCAACGCTCCTCTCGCTGTCAGTGGTCTCTTCAAGCAAACCATTGTCTTCTGCTAGATGATAGACTGGGTTTCCATGTGAACCATGAATCCACGTAGCTCCCAGCTCAAAAGTGGCATGCCCTGCAGGGGAGGAAGCCAAGCAAACTGGTTATGGCAGCCTGTGCTCCTGGAAGCTTCTCACACTCAACCCGAAATAAAATCTGCAAAAGCAGAATTGCCCAAGGACAACACATGTTCGAACAGCCCTTAAGGGAGTTTTCCCTGTCAGACACAATGCCAGCATTCTTTAAACAGGTCCTTTGGGATACAGGTTTGGATAGTGCCAGAAGGACGGGATGTTGCAATAAAGATCCGTCACAGTGACACACCTCAGATTCTTAACGAGGAATTCAGCCCTGCTCAGCTCCCAGCAGGGAGATACAGGAAAATCTGGATAGCAACATTGGCCTGAATACTGAACCTTGTCCTGTGACTAAAAATGGTTATTATTTACAAACACACCTCAGACTACCTGCAATAAAGCTGCATTTCCATTCCCCAAATGAGCAAAGAGTCTATGTTTTATTAATTATGCCTTTGGAGATTTCTATATCAGGTTCTTTAAAAAAATGCACTGTCAGGCTAAAAACCAAAAGCCTTTTGTTTGCATCACCTGTTCTCTCTGTCTGCAAAACACAAAGACTTTGGCCAGCCCCACTCTCCTCCTTTCTTACAACTACTGGGATTTGCACCAGGGCTTTGTCCCCCCAAATCCAGCACTGCCAGACTGGGCTGAGAGTACAGGTGGATGCTCAGCAGCTGAAGGGAGGTGCTAAAAATAAGCTTTTTGACAGATTCTCAGAAGTCCAAAGCTGGTTTGAAGTCTGACCAAGCTGGGCATCTCCCAGCATCCCTGCAGCGGTGTGGGAATGCCTGATTAAGCGGGAGAGTTAACAGGATCCTGCTTGATGAAGACAGGATGGTGCAGTTCCCAGCTATCGTTTGCTGTTTAACATGTAAATGTATGCTCAGAGAGGTTCAATGTATGCTCAGAGAGGTTCAAAGGGTGACAGCTCCCGGGAATGCTGTTCCCTGGCTGAGGCGCTGCTTCTGAGGGAAGCTCCACGGATCTCGGTGTCCAAGCAGCCCCGCTGTCAGTAAGAACCCTGCTGACCACCTCTCAGAGGGTTCTACACCACAGCACCTGCTCCAGAGAGCAGCACCAACACAGAAAAGGGAATCCTTCAGGTGCCACAGACTCCAAGCCAGCCCAGAGCACCCAGCCGGGGGAAACGAGTGAACACTGCAGCCAAAGGAAGAGAGCTCATCAATATTGCACGTGGCAGTCCCCTGGTTAATGCCATCCTCCTGTAACTCATCCCAAGCCAGCAGCAGCAGGAACGCTGCCTCCTGCTCCAGGGCAGGAGCTTGCTCTCTGCTGCACCACAGTCTTGCTGGAGACACCTGATCTTTGAAAGGAAACAATTTCCCAGCAGGTCCTGCTGCTGCCTTAGTGCTGGGTGACAGCGATGATGCGTTTCAGCAGCTGCGTGGAGCATAATCAAATACCAACAAATTAAAAACTAATTCTGCCCTGGAATACTCATGCTCATTATCACCACTGCCAAGCAGATAAGCCACTTCTTACCAGGTATAAGTTACACGGTAAGTTATTTAAAAGTGTAAAATTAAATAAGATCCTTTTAAACAGAGACAGCCAATTTACTTCCAGGGCCTTAAAGGATTTTCGGTTCAATATTAATCTGCTTGGAGTGAATCATCCAATACAACAGAAAGAAAAACCCAGAGAAACACAGAGATTGTGCATCAAGCCTCCTGGATAGGGATGGCAACTTTCACATTTCCCTTTGCAGCCTGAGTCATTTCTTGGGTATCCTGCTGTGAAACGGCTGCAGTGGATACAGACGTTATAGGTCATGTGCAGGAAACACACAATGCACAAACACATGAACCCTCTGCCTCACCTGTGCTAGAACCAAACCTCTGAAAATCCAAATTGCTCCCTGGTGCTGAGCAGCATCATAGTCTGTGCACTTGAGGGAAGATGCTGTCCCCTACAAGACACAGTGTGGCTTAGTGATTCAAATACAACCCTGAGAAGGTGCCACCACATCACAGAGCAGTTTGGGGGTTGGAAGGAACCTTAAAAATCATGTCATTCCAACCCCCTGTCATGGCCAGGGACACCTTGGACACTGCCAGGGATCCAGGGGCAGCCACAGCTTCTCTGGGCACCCTGTGCCAGGGCCTCACCACCCTCACAAGGAAGAATTTCTCCCAAATTAGTAGCTCTGCTGGAGATTTAAATCAGATCTTTTGTCAAGTGTGCAGACAGGAGAGAGGCCTGAGCTGGGACAGGGACCCAGCTTGGGAGAGAACTGCAGCCCACACCCACACAGGGCAACCTTGAGAGCTCACAGAAGATAAAAAAAGACAGTTTCTGGTTCTAAAAAATTATTAAAAACTAAGATTTTGGATGCCAGCCTCTGCTCTGCAAATAACAGTTACATCTACAAACTCTCAGACTGCCTCCAGACTGAAACACCTATTCCACCTGCTGTTAATTAAGAGGTGTTAATGAGCAGGAGGTGGAATCCCAGCAAAGATGTGAGTTACTGGTGAAGGTGGGCAAAGATAAGAGAGTCAGTCTCGATCCTGAAACACCAAAACTATTTCACAGGTGCACAGGCAGAATGATCTGTTGCTCCCTGAAGATTTCAACTCTTTCACACTTCCCTCCTCTCCCAGGCATGATCCAGGATATTTTTAATGCAGCGGACTGTGAGTAAAGGACACACTTCCCATCCTAACCTCGATGCCAAGTCTCAGCAGAATGTAAAGTGCCCTACTCAAGCCCCTGGAGATTAGATTTTTCCGACTGCCTTTCCATGGGTTTCCCTTCTGCAAGTTCACAGGAGGCTGCTGTTTATTTACTGGCCTGAGTTTATCAAGTAAAACACAGTAAATGATGTAAGCAACTAAGAAATGAAAACCAAGCAGGGCAGCAAGAGGCCAAAGGTAATATCCAGAGTAGAATCAGAAACAGAATTAGTTAAATTAAATCAGGAAAGCAATTCAGGAAAAGCAGAGAGCTTTAAGCCTCCTGCAGAGGGGAGACAGGCAATGTCCTTCTGGATAGCAGGGAAAGCTTCACTGACTCCTGTGCTGGGAAGGGCAACGTTTGTTCCAGGAGTTTTGCCTGTAGAGATTTTAAAACTGACCTGGGATTCAAATATCCAGAGTCTGCACCTTCATTACACACTGAGAAAGGCGGCTGCAGAGGTAGGAAAGTTGCAAATCAAGATGAAGGGATACATTGAAGAGGTTTTTCCAGCTGCCTGATTGCCAGTGGGTAGCGCCCTGCACAGTAAATTAGTTCTAGGCAAATGAATGGGGCTGTTTGTGAGGCAGAACAGCTCGGGGTTTCCCCTTTCCAAGGGCTCTAAGCCCTGAGAAACAGCCCTTGGACAGCCTGGAGATTTACTGGCTGCTCCCAGGAAAGAGTCAGGCTGGAAAACCTGGGTGGAAACCGTCTCAGTGCAATTACTCAATCCCAGACCTGTTACACAGAGCTCTTCCTGTGCGAGCAAAAACAATTACCCAGATCTTCTATTTCATGGAAACACAGGTTTGGAGCAGCCCTGGCTCGGAACTGAGGCACGAGACAGCACAGAATCACCCACCCACTCAGAAGGAGCCCAAGATTTATCTGTTTATACTCCTGACATGCCACACCTTAATTTTGCACATATCCCCATTTCTGAGCTTAACTTGACCTAATGACCACAGAAAGGCCACCACCCCCCCTGTGCAGGTGCTGCCCTCACCGAGTTGGACGCTCTGCACACGGCCCCCGATGCGGTCGGTCGCCTCGAGCACAGTTACATCTGTGAATCCGCTTTCCAGGAGTGCCTTGGCTGCCGACAGGCCCGCGAGCCCAGCACCGATCACGACTATTCGAGGCTGTCGCTTTCTCCGTAGGCCACTACTAAGAGGATCATCCGTGCTGTCTGCAGATATTTCACAACTTTGCATGCCGTCCAAGCTCTCTTTCTAAGGAACCTGTGGGAGGAAGCAGACAGGTGCGGTCAGGGAGCTCAGGTCCAACTCATCCTCTGCAGTTGAAAGGATCAAAAATTAAGAAGTCCAGTGGAAGAGAAAAACTTGGTGAATTAGACCCAACCTTCAACATGGGATGCACAGAAAGGATAACTGAGGTCAAGCTGGGATGCAAAGCAACTTTTTAGTAGCCTGGAGCACCAAGAACTCCAGAAATCTCCACCCTCTTATGCCATGTAGACTATTTCCAAAGAAGTCAAAGGACTTTCAAACCCCCATCTTTTTATATAACCACCAAAAGTGGTAATTTTGTGGTGAAGACTTTCAAAAGAAAGAGAACCACATCCCCAGTGCTGACAAGCTCCACAACCCAGCGATGAGGCTCCACTCTGCCACTGTGGCAACCACAAAGCCTAAATTTCAGATCTGCTAAGTAGGGGACAAGGTAAGGAGGATTTAGTTCAAAGCATGGAGATCAGATCTCAAACCAACCATTACAGAAATGGGGCAGACAGAAGAATGTTCCAAGTGATGGAAGTCAACAAGAGCCAGTCCAAAATTTCACAAAATGCAGCCAACAGTGGAGCCAACTCTGTCCTGCTACATCAGGGTCAGCCTCAGGCTTAGATGAAGAGAGGTTCAAACCCACACCAGTCCTGACGAGTCCAAATCTACCCAAATCTCCACACATCCAATATATTCAACGCTCCTCCAAGCAAGATGCTGTTTTCCTTTGCAAACTCCTAAAAGTCACCTTTTTACTGCTATTTACCCTTAGTTCTCAGAGTACATCATTTAGTTCTCATCACATCATTTGAGCAGGTGGCACTCAGCAGCCTGAGCCCACGGTTAAGGTTAAACCCTGACCAGGGATGACCAGTGCAGATGTCTTTCCTCACAAAAGCCAGCGTGCACTTCCCTGGTTCTGGGTGGTTCCCCCCTGTGCTCAGGAGCACAGAGACCAGGGTACAGAGATTCCTACCCCTCCAGACCTCAGCTGACACAAGGCCCAACTTGCAAAGATAAACACACAGGATTCATCAGCCCTGGAATCAGCTGGAGCCCAGTGATGTGGATAAAGCATGCCTGCCCCTCCTCTCTCCCCAAACACAGAATAGAGATATCCAAGGAGCTGGTGTGCTTCTCTACCTGTTACTAAGCTGCTGGATATCCATTCTGACCTCTTCCTCAATTCTCCCAACGTTGGGCCACTGACAAAGATTCCTGCTCCTCTCTTCCATCACCAGAAGGGTTGACCTAAAACACTGCTGGCCTAGTGCAGTACATGATCACAGGAATTAATGGAGCACAACGCAAACAGCACTTGCATTTGGAGAGTCCCTTTTCCTCCAGGATTTTATAGAATTTATTTACATTGACCAAGCAACATCCACTCGCTGTAAGGGAGCTGACACCAGACTGCAGTTGGCAGTGACTCAGGCAGTGGTATGGAGAGGAGAGCGGTCCCACTGGAGCTCTGGCAACTCTTTGGAAAATGTTTAGTCTCAACTGAAACAGCTTCAGCTCAATGCACCCTTCTGGGGACTCACCTGTAAGAGGGATTTGCACAGTGTGTGCAAACTTTGGTTCTGCCACCTCAGCTTGTCCCAACCGGCCTGACATCAGCTCCAACTGCCACAGCAGCAGCTCCCAACTGCCACAGCCCAACAGAACGTAGATCATAGAATTCTGAAGGATGGGACCTTCAAACTCATCCCATTCCCACCCCCTGCCATGGCCAGGGACACCTTCCACTATCCCAGGGTGCTCCAAGCCCCATCCAACCTGGCCTTGGACACTGCCAGGGATCCAGGGGCAGCCACAGCTTCTCTGGGCACCCTGTGCCAGGGCCTCACCTCCCTCACAGGTAAGACCTTCACCCTAATATCCAATCCAAAGCTCTCTCTAATTCAAAACTGTTTCCTCCTTGTTCTACCACTGCCTTCCTGCATAAAAAGTCGCTCTCCCTCTTTTTTGTGAGCCCCCTTTAGGCCCTGGAAGGGGCTCTGAGCTCTCCCTGGAGCCTTTCCTTCTCCAGGTGAGCACCCTCAGTTCTCCAAGCCTGGCTCCAGCCCTTGGAGCATCTCTGTGGCCTCCTCTGGACTCTTTCCAGCAGCTCCACATCCTTCTGCTGTTGGGGGTCCCAGCACTGCAGGTGGGGTCTCACTAGTGGGGAGAATAGATGGGGGGAGAACTCCCTCCCACAGACATTCCGCAACCCTCTCCCTGTCTCGTTCTCCAGAGAACACTCTGATCTGTGTATCTGCATTGCCACAGTAAAGGAACATCCTTTCTGCCATCTACATCCAGCAGAAATTGAAGGGGTTTAGCTCAGTTCTTTAAGCACAGCTTTCCTAATCCTGGCCTTGGCAAGCTCCTGTGGATTCTTCACATGAAAGCGCCAAGAAAATGTTTTCCCTCCTGCTTTGGCATTTTAATACTGGATTAGGTGACCTGTCTAGACAGATGAGAAAATAACAGGGTATTTTGTGTATACAGAACCCTGGTTTGGAAACCACCCTGAATTAGCCAACAACCTGTACCGTATGATCAGCAGGCAAAGGCAATTAAAATCCAGCAAAAGCTTGAGCTTTCCAACCAGGATCCACATTCCACTGTGGAATGAACAGGTGATAAAAGCATAGGAAGCCCCCACTACAATTTATTTATCAGTTATTCCCTCTGGTAGGCTCACGAGTGAGACAAGGACATAAAACTCAGCCCATTGTGTGCGGTGCTCTCCCTTCAGCACTTGCCAAACCACCAGCCAGGGCTCGAGCCAGTGGATATTATCAGGTCCTCTCTGACACAAAGATAATTTGGCTTTTTACTTCTTCTTGATTGCCAAAAGGGTTGTTTCTTTTCTGGTTTTTTTTTTCTTTTCTCTTTTAATCACAGGGTAGGAAGTGTGTTGGCTGTTGCACTATGAATCTCTCTCAGACTGTAATTTCACTTTGTGTCCATCTAAGAGCAGGGGTAGCACCAAATCACAGCTTCACTCAAAGTGAAATCCCCCTCCTTTGTCTTGCTTAAAGCCTTCCTGTGAGATGGCCAGCAGGCACTGCTTACCCACAATGAGAAAATATCCAAATGCACATCTTCCTTTTGTCCTAATCATACAGCACAAGAGCTCTGAGCTCTTGTGCATTTAAGTGTCTCACTCAGGATATTTTAATCACTTCTACTTCCAGATCTGCCCCCTTTTCTCAGTCTCTGCCCCTGACTCCTTAGCAGAAATTACCTTCCATTCATCCCCTCACTCCTGTCCATTTCCTTCATTCAAACAAACCCTCACCTTTAAAAAAAACCCTTAAACCAACCCCTCCCAAAAAAAAGAGAAATTCCTGAATGTAACTGCTGTTTTCCAGCAGACTAGTCTTTGCAAAAATGTATTTTCTAGGATGGGCATCGTTCTACCAACCCAGAATCATGGGTTTGCATTCCTTGCATTTGTATCCTTTAATTCTCTGAGCTTCCCATCCACTCATCTCTGCTGATCTCAGCTATGAAAAGTTCAGTGGGGTGACAACTTCATGATTTTTTTTCCCCTTATTTTGCCGGTAAAACCTTGCAGGTCACAAGGAAGAAGTCAGAGAATTCAGGCAGCTCACAACTGCCCTCCTTATTACAACAATACTCTCTGACCAGGCAATTCTTCTAGGACCCTTCAGAAAAAGGTCGTTAAGGCTCCAACTATTTAAAAATAGAAAACCAAAACAAACAAAAGCATTTCTAAAGGAAATCTGCTATTCTTAGCTCACCCAACTACTCCTGGGGTAGCATTGTGGTAGCCATGGTGACACAAAGACTTGGGCAAGGCAACACTGAAAACAGGGTTTGTGTGCTTGAAGCCTTGGCTGAGGGTTGGTTGGGATTTTGGGGTTTGTTTGGGGTTTTCCACCAGGATTGATTCATCTTTAAAAGGTGACCTTCCTTCAGACTCTGTATCACGCAGCAGGGTGGCGTTTACCCATGAGCTGGGAGCTCCTGGTATTCCACAGACCAAATTCATGGTCAAGCCAGTGGGACCCATCCCAGCCCTAATAAATGTCATTATTTCGGATGTTCAGCCTGTATCTGCTGCCCAGAGCCTTTCAGGGCATGGTGGGGAGGAGCAATCCCTCCTGCTGACCCCTGGCACTCCAGCCTGAGGATGGCCAACCTGAAAGGGAACTTACAGACAGTTCCAAACAGTCACTTGACTTTCCTGAGTGCTCTTAAAATTGTGTTGAATCGACAGCCTTCCCATTAACGAGCGTAACAGCCAGTCTGGAGGGTGAGAAATGCATCATCAACACAAACAAACTCCCTGCTGACCGCACAGACCAGCAGAAAAAATTACCAGAATCAGTTTATTCCCTGTAGGTTTTTATTTGATGGGAATTAAGCATCATCCCTAATCAGAAACCTAAGCAACGACATTGCGTATGTTTGAAAGGAACTCGGATAAAAGCAGCAAGAGTCAGCTGAAAGACTAAATGGAAGCACAAGAAATAAACACACCACTATTTCCTCATTATTTTAAGTGCAGCTACTCAAAATACTATCAACACATGAAGGGGAACTGCACACACATGTGTTTATAATGCAGGTTTGTCATCACAGCCTGAAAGTGTTTACAGAGAAAATCTGACACCAAATTAATTCAATCTAAGCAGAGACAAAATGAGATTGAGAAACCAAGAGCAGAAGCTAGAAAAAAAATCACAACAAAAATAAAATATCTAATTTTAACAATGACACTAATCAGCTGTTGAAATACTTTTCTCTGAAGACAGAGAGGATACTGGTTGAAGCTTTCAACTCAGGATTCAATCTGTCATAAACATTTACACTGCAGTCCTAGCAGGAGACAGGGCTGTGGTGCTGGGAATTATCCTGCTCATTCAATGGAGATGGCCAGGTTTGAATTGAAAAACGAAATTTTGTGGCCTTTGCACCTCAGGAATGTAACATGATGAAAACAGAAATAATAACAATAATATTATTAATAATAATACCAGCAAACTTTTTGATCCGGAGTTTCAAAAGCCTTTTTTCAAAAGATGTAATAACCTCCATTATTTCATCAGCTGCATAAGGAAAAGTGCTTATCTGGAAGCACTGCAGCTGAGCCCAAGTGCAAAAGCTCCACAGCAGAAGCTGAAAGGTGACTTGTTCAGCAGCTGTAAAGACACTCCAGTTGTTGGGCCATTAACTCGTTACACAGCCCAGCACTGCTCGTACTGAGCAAGTGCATGGCTGCAGTGAGTAACCCTCACCTCAGTAACTGCAAAAACATTTTCCATCATCATCTCTAATGCACCTTTTTCCCTAAGCTGAGAGAGAAGTGCTTGGAAGAATTATTGTGGTTGGAGTGATTTTATGTCCTTTAACACTTTTCCAGGTTTCAGGCTCAGGGTGTTCCCTGGGCACAGGTCAGGACAGATCACATCTCTGAGCAGATACAAAACTGAAGTGGAAGGGATTTCTGGGCTGGCTCCAGCACTGCCTGTCAGTGCCTCCCAACGCTGCGAGCTGTGGTTCTCCACAGCTCCTGGCACAACAAACAAGCATTTTGTAACTTCTTCTTTCCCCCTTTCCTCAGCCTTCTCAGACACAAGCACATTAATCCTTACTGCCTGTTATTTCAAGATGCTCTTTCCAAGCTCTCCATGCTGCAAACATGTCCAGCTGGAACATGCGTCTCCTCTTTCTCCCTCGTTTTTAACCCAGCAGGCTGCACGCCAAACTCACAACCCTTTTCACAATCCCCATTTACACCCTTTCAGGAGAAGGCAGGAGTGTTGTTAATGGATCTCAAGTCTTCCACATCAGTCAGACACAGGGTGACACCAGCCTGCTGTTCCAAGCTGCCTCTGTACAGGCGTTGTGCAAACACCAGCCTGGGCCAGCTGCGTCTGCGGCTCCACAGGAGCTTTACTGCACTGGGAGCAGACACACCTCGTTTGCTCGGCTACCTGCAGAGCTGCAGGAGCAGGGTGACGGCCCACAGCCTCCTCTGTGCATGCCAGAGCCCTTCCCCAGCTCATAAACCCGTGTCACTGGCAGTACAGTACCACTGGGATCACGGTAACGCGTGCGACACCTGCACACGCTGGCAGCTCACCCGCGGCTGCTGGGCTGACAGCACCTGCAGAGCAGCACCTCCTCGTCAGCCTCGCGCTCAGGCTTCACCCCAGCCAGGATTTCAGTGGGAACAGCTTTGCCAGGTGGATGCAGCAGCTGGAACGAGTCACTCGGCCCCAGCCCAGCTCTGCTCCCCTCTTCTGCAGGCAGCTGCCAGGTGTGGGCAGAGGAGAGCTGCTCTGGCAGCTCACAGCAACCCAAGTGTGGGTCAGAGAGGCTCTACTCCAGCCTGCTGCTCCGAGGAGGACCAGCACCAGTGTGGTCTCCTTGAGTGCAGTGTTTTCCAATACTTGAAACAAAGGAGACAGATGCAAAATCCCTCCTTTTCCTACCAGTGAGATTTCATCCCCTCCTCATCACCTCTGGCCTGACTAGAGTGAGGAGCCTTGCAGATGCTGCATGTGAGCCTGAGTGAGCAATCCTGCCTGAGCTCAAGGAAGTTTTCAGTGGAACATCTCCATCCTCTCCGCAGCACCCTCTCTACTCCATCCCACACCATTTATCCCGTGTGCCTCAGCTCTGCCTACCAGCCCTGGTGATGGAGGGACGACCACACTCAATCTTTCTCACCATGGTGGCACAAGGAGCCCAGACTCACATAAACAAGCCAACACTCCTGAGCCAACAAGCAACTCATGTCTTGCCTCGCATTTCCACAGGCAGAACCTGAACTGGTTTGATTTCCAGAGAGCTGCTGGAATTTACAGGAGTGGCTGTGAAAAACAAGTTAGAACTGAAGGAAAATGCTGCCATCCACTACAATTCATCCCTGTAAGAGCCCAAGCCACCAAGTGTGGCTCGAGGCACTGAAAACGCTGCTCTTACATCAGCGTCTCCCAGCTCTATTTACAAATTGCTGACCCACCGCGGTGACTGACACACAGGGAGTGCAGAGCTGGATCAGACATCAAGGAAGGAAAGGCACTAATGACACACCACGGGAACTCTCGGACAGCAGCGTGCCAAAATGCTTCCCATTCTTCCCACACACCAATCCTGCAGCCTCGCTCCCAACACTGCCTCAGCACCCATTTTTTTGAAGGCAACAGGGACCTTCAACCTGGCTCTGTGCTCTTCTTCCTCTGGACACATCCCGAAAGAGACAGGGAAATACAGCATTAACCTTTGCCTGTCCAAACTCAGGTCTCCTCTAGCCTGAGAAGCTGACCTAGGCTGGGCCTTTGTTCATTTACCAGCAAGCCTCAGCTTCCTGTATCCCCTCAATTCCAGGAATATCCCCTCCCCCATCTCAGGAGAGACAGAGAAGGGGCCATACTAAGTTCTGGGAAGAAGCTGAGCTTCTTCAGTACACACAAAACAAATAATGAACTCTGCAAACTTCTCCAAAAGTTATGAATGAGAAGTGGCCCAAAGCTGGTGGATACTAAAGCTGAGGCCATCAGACCTTGTGCAGAATACAGGCTCCCACCAGAGCACCGCTCTGTGCTCCTACACTGCTGGCCCAGAAAAGGGAGCAGAAATGTTTGAGTTCTACAACAACAACAAAAATTGTCCTGAGAAATAGTAATTTTTTGCAAGTATGATCTAACGCAGCCATCCCCTTTGCCTCTTTTCACACCACCATCATGCAGGAAAAACGCAGGGGGGAGACAGAGAATAGACCACAGTACTCAGAGAACCACGTAGGCTGGAAAAGACCCTTAACCGTGACATATGACATTTTATAATTAACTCTCAGTCAGCAAAAATGGTGGGACAAGTTCCAGGATAAAGTTTCCTGCTACTTTGGAGGCACTGGGCACCTCCTTTGCCACTTGATTTTCCAGCAACACACGGAGTGGTCCCCAGAAACACTCACCACAATAAACCTCCTCCACCCTCCAAAATCACCAGCTGGGAAAACCTCTGCACTTTTGGAGGTTTGAGGGAGATTAAAATAAAACAAAACAAAACAAAAAAGGGTCACTGGATGGTGCTTTTGATCAGGAAACCACTGCACATTTTTACCACTGTGATCCAACTTGTTTTAATGACTGCAAATATCCCTTGAGTCAAATGAACTTGTTCAAAGCTGATTCACACCAAGGCTACTTTTTAAATTGGGTAGTTGTTGACAAGTAGAATATATTTAACAAGCCCCAAGCGTCTTGGCATGCAGTATAAAGACTTCCTATTATGAGCTGGGTTTTTTTTTTTTAAAGGGAACATATGGGCAGAGCAGGTTGTCTGCCACGGGGCACTTCCATACGGTGCTTGGCACTGACAGAACTGCGCGGATATCCAAAAAAATAAACCAAGGAACGTCACGCCAAGAACACAGGGGATGAATCACGCCGTTTAAAACTCGCCGACAAAATGCACCATTATGTGCTTTTCAAATCCTCCTCATCCGAGGGAAAAGAAATGAAAATAATTGTGTTCCTCTGGCTGAAGGGCACCGTGAGAACATGGCAGGCTGGGCCAGCTCCGAGGGGCTGGGATGGGAGCTGGAACACACCCTGGAGAGTGGGGCAGCATCTTGATTTACAGCGTGGGGATAAAATGAAGGACTGGAGGATTCTCTCCACCATCACAAAGTCCCACTGGAGGCAGTCATCCTCCCCAAGTGATTCCCAGAGAAACAGGCTGAGAAGGAAGTCTGGGCTAGGGAGCTTCTCCTGCTCCCATATCCAGCAAGATCAGAACCGTAATGCTGTGGTTCATGTGCCAGAGGCTGCAGGATGACACAGCTAAAAGGAGCCCCACAGCAGGGAGAAAAGCACAGCTTTGGCGCGGTCCTTGGGCAACAGAGGAGCAAATCCAGTGCTCTGCAAATCCCCTGCAGACAGCACAAGCACGTGCTGCAGCTGGCACATCCGCATCCCCTTGTTTTGGAGGGTTGCAGGTAGGTGGACGGTCCCTCCCACCCACCCAGAAGGCATCCCACAGCACTCATGTGACAGAGACAGCTTTCACCGCCAGAACGCTCTCCTGCTGTGCCAGGAGAGACGGTGGAGAGAACGGGGACACCAGCTGTGTTCAACCTGACACAGAGAATGGGACACTCCCCTCTTAACCCTGGTGATAGAAATCGTGATCTAGCCAAATATTCCAGTGCCTTCAGCTTCCAAATCCTACTGACCACGAGGGATCTATCAACACCATCAGCTGGCTAGAACCTAAACCAGAGCATCAAGATCAAGGCTCTGTCATCCTCCAGTGGGACAAAGGGTTGACAGCTCAGGAACAATTCGGAGTTGTTGAACTAACCAGGACAAGCAACAACCAGTCCCACACTGTCCTGCCTTTTCCTGTGTCTTTACAAGGTTTTCTTCTCCTCCCATCCTCTATACTAGGAGGCTCTGGTGGACCTGGGGCGGGAATCTTCCCCTGTTTCCAGCTCCTCAATCACACTCAGCATTGGGAGCTATCTGCCACTCCTAAGCTCCTGGCAGAAGCAAAGCCTGGTCTTTCAGTAGAAGGAAAGAAAGACAGACAGTAAACTACAGGAAAAAAACCAAAATTATAAGCTAAAAACACTGGCACAATTGACAGAACGATGCTGCAAACAAGTTTCCTGCAGAAGTCATATTCCAGCTGCCAAAAAGAGCTGTACCCTATCCCGTCTGCACAACCTTGAGATCTTATCTCTTCCACCCTCCTTCTCTCTCCAATTGTTTGGGAAACTTAATTCATAAACCGAGCCTTAATTAAATAGGAAATATGCCTGTGTTTGCACAACTCGAAGCACAATCGTGTCTCAGTCAAATAAACACTGGTGTCCATATTACACTTGGGAATTTGCTGTGGTTTGGGGTTTTAAATTCGTTGCAGCAAGCTTGGGAGCAAAGTTTCAAACAGGAATCTTTTCTTCTCCTCCCATCCTCTGTACTAGGAGGGTGAGACAGGGAACAAATCCACACGCAGAGAGGCTCAGTACTGGTTCCAGCTCAGTGTGTACATGAGGATCATTTCAGGACACACCATATGAGACACGATAGCCCAAAACCAATTATTTTTCCTCACCACTTCTCAGAACCCAGACCTACCAAACTGCCCTGAAATAGCAGCAGAGCTCTTGAAATAGCATTATTTCTTCCCTTTTGGAAAGCAACACCCACACTGAATCTTTGATTTTAAGCCACTCCGAGCAGTTACCACATCTTCACCATTCAAGCCACGGGGAAAATCATTAAATCCGGCAGCAACCCTATGGGAAGAGAACCCAAATTAGAAAAGCCAAACACCGCATGGATTTACTCCCACAGTAACTGGATCAGCTTCAGCCTGGAACAGACTCGATGTGACTCCAGGAAAAATCTGTCTCTCCAGGTGCAGCTGTATCAAAGAGACTTTCCCTGGGCTCGTGCTTTGCTGGAGCATTACACAAACCACATGTTCCAGCTCTGAGGCAGCAGACACGTACCCAGGGCTGGCCTCGGCACGCTGTGACTCTCGCAGCCTTCTCCAGGCTGCTGTCTGCACAAACACGTCCCTGTAGCAGCACACAGCCCAGGGCAGGGGAATTCAGGTTGGGAGGCAAGTCCTCAGATCCTGAAATCTGGGTTATGGCTGGCAGACTGGCTAGATGGTCCCACCACAAGCTTCCCTTGACGGAGATGTGAATTTTCCCCGTGGGTTTGCGTAGAGTAAGAAATATTTCAGCACAAAAGCAAAGACATTCTCCTCACTGCACACTGTCTGCATTCAGGTCACCTGGAGATATCCAAAGGAAATCAGTACTGCTGTGGAAAACCTCTTACACAGGACCACATCCCTGCTGCAAAGCAACAGGAGCAATGCCCCCCACTGAGTGATTTTTCTCCTGAGTGCGGAACGGAGCAGAGAACAGAAACAGCTCATGAATCACAGAATCACAGAATAGTTTGGGCTGCGAGGGACCTTTAAAGGTCAAATGAAATCAAAGACAAGAAACAGAAGTGTGGGTGAGGAGAAAGATGAAAACACAACAGTGACACCTTTGCCTTTGTTCCCATCTTGTTGCAAACTTCAAAACAAAGCCCGAGGACGAAATTTTGTCTGGAGATTCCAAGAGAAAACCTCCTCCAGTCGACTTCTTGTGCTTTGAGGTTCCTAAGTGCCTTGCAGGCAGCGTGGAGCCTGGAGTGCCATGGGATGCACTCCAGTGATGGATTAGCACTGCTGCAAGGTGCCTTTCATTTCTCCCGACACACCTGAACTCAAAACGTTTCCTCTCTGCAACAATCAAAACATTTTACCAAAGCAAAGGGAAGTTTACTTTATAGTATTGATCCTCCTCATGAAAGCGTGCCTCAAACAGCTTCACGGAATGGAGATAAAATGTTGCTCACAAAGAGAAGAATTAAACACCACAGGCTGAGGAAAGAAAAAAAAGACACATTTTAGATCTGAGAGATTTTTCACCGAGCAGGAAGATTTGTCATATGGTAAACAGCAGAAACTGTGAACTGGGACACTTGTGATTTATCTCTTCTTCCACAGCCTTCCCATGTGACTGGGGTAAAAGAGTGACAGTCCTACCCATAACTTGCTCAAAATAAAGCACAATTTCAACGTGTTTAGGTGGGAACTCATTTTATTCAGCACACCACACTTGATCCTTTCAGTACCTCAGCTTCAGCAAATGTAAAACAGCACAAGCACCTGGCTGTGCCTGAAAAGCATTTCCATTAACGTCCTCGAATGAAAAGGCATCAGTGTAAGGTATTAAATCCCCACCAGGACCGAGCTATGTGCAAGTCAGATGAGATAACAAGCCAGTAAATCTCAAATCACTGCTTGCATCCATCCCAGAACTACGTGCTGAAATCCCTCCAGCGAGGCTGGCGTGTTGGCAGGGAAAAAATTGTCATTTTTAAATTTAGCAGACACCTCAATCATTGTGTGATGCTTCAAAAGCAATGGAGATGTAAAGTGGAATTTGTAGGACACCATTTAAACTGAAATGAGAGCTCCTCTCACTGAGCAAAGGCTTTTCTTAATTCCCTTCCTGTTTGGACAATTTGATCCACTTCTTTTTTTTCCACTACAACCACAAAGGTCTGTCCTGCAGTGAATGGATAGGCTTTTTTTCTGGGATAACTTCCAGGTTAAAGAGAAAGGATTTACACTTGAATGAAACATAGCCACTGTATTTGGAAAATTTGTTTTGAAAACTTGGGAAGGAAGCAAAGCCTCCTTCATTTAAAAAGGGACTCAATTAACATTCTCCAACAAGTCTTGCTATCGAAAGGGCAGCATTTGCTGGGGAACATGTGATCTGAGACTTGTTCTCCTCGCTCACAATGTTCCCTTCTGAAATACAGGGCACTGCTCTGGAGAGACACAGGGATCTTTGCACAGCTTTCCAAAGGACTACCTGTCACAGGCCAGGCCTTGACTCCAGACATCAAATGTCCTATGACTTAAGCTCAGGAAACTTAAAATAGTGCTTAAAGACCCCAATGAAGACCTAGAGTGACACAATCCTACTGTGGCTCCCTCCACAAGGACGGCTCATCCACGCTCAGCCACAAGGGCGAGGCGAATCCGTGGCATCACAAATCTCACCTTCTCATTTTCCAAAAAACCCACATTTTTAAAGCTTTCTGGAAAGAACACACTAGAGAGCAACCAAGCAGGTGTTCTGCTTTTGATTCCTGCCTGTCTGGCTGTGGGTTTGAGCTGCAGCAGGCAGGGGCCAGACTAGACCAGCTTCAAGGGTTACCTAGGGTTTGGAAAACAATCCTGCGACTGCTGGGCATGTCTAGATATTGCCCATGCAGGAGGAAGAAAACAACCCATGCCATTATTTTTTTTTCCCAGATAAAGACGGAAAAAAATGCTACTGACAGTTTAATATGCACTTTTATTTCTGAATTCCCTTATCAACTGCATATGACAGAGCATTCTTCACCCTTTAATAAGCACAAGTTGAAGTGAAGCCTGACTTGAAGTTGATGATGGATTGAGTCCAAGTCAATACCCAGCAGACTGGGACAGGAGATGAAGGCAATATTGGTGTATATTGCTACAGAAAACATGTTACCAACACATCCAACACTTGGGGGAGACCATCTCTAGCAGCCCACTCTCCTTCATTTCTTCTGGATGCCTCCACCTGCAGCATGGCCCAGGCACAGAAGGGAACAGTTACCTGCAGCTGTCCCCCACCAGTGCCTCAGAGGGACTACGCAAGGAAAACAAGGACACAGCCTCTCTACAGGGCCTGTTCCAGGAATTTGGTGCTGAGATGTGAGCTACGCTTTGGAAAAAATACTATTTTTCCCTGCTGATCATGCTTTTAGTCCAGGCATTAGATCAGGTGCGGATAACTATAAAAACTTTTCTGCATTCAGTCACTATTCTTAGCTCCTCCATTTGGGAGTTTACACCAAAATAGACCAAACACACCACAATGCTTCCCCTCCATCCAAAATAAAAGTGAATTAGGGGTTTTGCTATTAAATAACACTTTCCATGGGAAACTCAGCATGCCTTAAATTCACAATACAGTGGAATAGTTTCCTCACACAGACAAGTGCCTCGCTCTTAACCCTTGCTGGTCACAAGCAGAGACATCAGGACAAAGCAGCAGGGAATCCTCTGTCCATCCCAGACATACAAACCACGAGGTACTTTGCACAGCTGGGAATGAGCTGCTCTGTGATAAACACACTTAATGGAGTTTACATTTGCTTAAGACACTTACACATTAAGAGGTTGGCTCCTGTCTTTCCTGCAAGCTACACAGTGATGCTGGACAGCCCAAGGTGAAGATACTTTTCCTATGAGGTTAAGCAGGAAATAAATAAAAAGGTGCAGACACCTCACACAAGATACAGGGCCAAAAGCTGGGCTCAACTTGAGGTTTCTCTGAAAACCCTCCATCAGTCCCAAGGGAATCCAAAAAATACATGGAGAGGACACCGTTCACATAGTCACTCTCCCATTACCTCGAGCTAAAGATCCCCCCGGCAGATGCATCTTCTGCACCCAGAAATGTCCCTTGCAGATACCCTCTCCTGAAAATGGAACAGGAAGTGACAACTCATGAAATGTGCTCATACCCCCATCTTCTATGAGAATCTGACTTAGGTTTCATTGCACCTTTGGGAAGAGGCAACCCACTCCAAAGTTTAAAAGTGGGTAACTGCAGTAACTGCATCTTCTCAGGGAAGAGTATTTAACAATCAAAGAGTTTCTCCTCTCCAGGTACAGAGCTGTGGAAGCTTTCTGATCCTGCCCACTGTGCATCTGCATGTACTGGAAACAAGCTTTAGGACCAGAAACGTGCTGCAAAGTCCAGGTGTCACACAAACACACAGGATGCTTCTCTCCGTTCTATCATGCTGGATTTTAAAACAGGGATTAAGTTATACCACATGTTTTTTTTAACAAGAAATTAGAAAGGGATTTAACGACTAGAAAAACTGTGCTTTTGAAGGTGAAGTTGCATGGTCAACATGGGCAAAGTTACAACTCCCTGCTCTGGGACTCCAATATTGATGTAAACGCTGCAGACACACAGAGCCTCTGCCCCAGAAAGGCACTGGGACTGAAGCGACGGGGACACAGCCCCACATTTACACCCCTGCCCCACTGTGCATCTTCTCGTGTCCATTTGTCAGCGAGCATCTTCCCCTCCCTGCTCCAGAGCAGATTAAACTTAATATACTTATGCAGTTGTGAAGTGTCCTGCCTATTATCCAATTAGACAGCTAACGAGATCTGAGTAACAGCACGTAGGCACTGATAACTGCAGGCTGATAGCAGCACGGATTAGACACGTTCTTTATGTTCCCAGCCCCTGCAGAAAAAGGGTTGGGATTCGTTCAAAGGCTGCTCTGAAGGCTGGATTCAGGTAATTGTTTAATTTTGTTTGGGATCCATGAACACATCACGTTTGTCTCCTCTTGATCTCCCGGAGCTGACATGTCACAACTGTCCCGTTACAAAACTCCTGATCAGTCTGGTGTGACTTGCTCAGTTGAACTTCCAGTGTGGTCAAGGGCAGGTCTCCTCACCTTTAAGGTCCCTTTTAGCATCAGAAACCTATGGAACAATAAAGGATCTGTGCATCACCAGGAAAAAATGTACAGGATTGATAAGGAGATTCCGAAATGCAATCTTTATTAGCTCTGATACTGTTCCACATGACATTCCCACAAGATCCACCTAAGGAAACATGAATTAGATGTAATCACCGTAAAATGGCTGCATGACAACATCCTTCTCGGAGCATAATTATCAAGGGGTTGTTATCTAATTGGGAGGGCACTGGGAAGCGGGTCCAACCAGGCACAAGAGCTGTGCAATATTTTCCTTACCAGTCTGGATGACAGACTGGAATGTATGGCCCTAAACACAACAGATGATTCAGCTGGGAGGATTTGCAAGTACCATGGTGCAGCAAAGATTTCAATTTCTGAATGATCTTCATGCACTGGTCCAATATCAGCAACAGGAAATAATTAAGAAAGAGAAGCCACAGGTACAAACACAAGAACGGGGAGCAACTCCCTGTTCAGCAAGAGTCCAGAAAAGACTCTTCAAGGGTCAAGGTAAAATGGTGAGGTTCAACAACGTCCCACAGGTGCATGAAGGCAAAGCCCAAGGGATGAGCCATGGAAAGCACTAAGCTATGCCTTGCAAAGTCCTGCCTTGAGCTGCTCATTGCTGTGCTTTTTGGAACAGAAAAAAGGTCTCAGGAGACCTGAGAGAACCTAGCAGAGAACAATAAAATTAAAAACACCAGGTGGGAGATTAAGCTGGATCCATTTAAGACAGAAGACTAGTCCAGGCAAGCAAGAAGGACACAGCCTGAGGGGAGACCTCTCCTTCCAAATCCAGCAGGAAAATTCAGAGTTTGGCTCCTCTGAATTGAAACCTCTGGCTTGAATCTCTGTTTGAAAACAAGACAATGGCCACCACTGTGGGTGGAAAGAACAGGAGTCCAGGGCTTATCAACACAGAAAAATGGGGAGATATCAACTGGATGGGCAAAACACACAGCTTGAAACTGCCAGAGGACAGGGTTGGGTGGGATATTGGGAAGAAATTCCTCTGTGTGAGGGAGGTGAGGCCCTGGCACAGGGTGCCCAGAGAAGCTGTGGCTGCCCCTGGATCCCTGGAAGGATCCAAGGTCAGGTTGGACGGGGCTTGGAGCAGCGTGGGATAGTGGAAGGTGTCCCTGCCCATGGCAGGGGCGGAACAAGATGGGATTTATGGCCCTTCCAACCCAAACCACTCTGTGATTCCACAACTCTGATTCAAATTTCCTTGGATTTCTGAGCTGGGAAGGCAGCAGCCAACAGACTGGAACACCTCTGTGAGAAGGGAATGAGGGAACAGGAGTTGTTGAACTTGGGGAAGAAATGGTGTTTAGTGGGGGATCCAATTACTGTCTTCAACTGCGTAACCAGGGTTTACTGAGCAGATGGAGCCAGACTGGGTGGCAGAAACAAAAGGACAAGGAACAATGGGATGACTGACAGCGAGGGAAATACTGATCAGACAGGAGGAAAATATTTCTCACCACGAGAGCACTCAGCACGGCATCAACCTGCCACTCTTAACTAAAAAAGGTCCCAAAAAATTCACAAGACACCTACATTTGATCCTGGCCCTGTGTGGAGCAGGAGGTCAGACGAGAAAGCTTCAAATCTCCTGTGCCACTTCACTTACTCTTCAGTTCTATGAAATCTTTATCAAGAACACTGGAAGAGGGATTTTGCCCAAGAGTCTACATCACTCTACACCTGTTCAGTGCTAGCAAGTACTTCAGACTCTAAAGCTGTCAATAAAATACCTTCCACATGACTAAAGATCCCAGTATCTGCAATTGACAGTGAAAAAAAGCAAGGAATGAAACACCAGAGCTTTCACTGCAGTTGGAAAGAGAACAGGAGGAACTGGGGACTCACATTACACAAGTTATCATATGAAAGCTCTGCAAGAAAACTGAAGATACAAAGATACACACTGATAGTTCAAACAACAAAAACCAGACTGCTCCTCCCTACCTGCTCTTCCCACAGCAATAAACACGAGTCGATGCCGAAAGATGTTTCAGACCTGTCCAGACCAGCCTTCCTTTTGGTGAGAGCTTCTTCAGCTGTCTCAGGACAAAGGCTCTCTGTGTGCAGACAGCCCTTTCACACATACTTCCTACTCTCTCCCACTGAAAGGTATAAGAGGTGTTAATAGATTCAGAGAAAACGCCTGGAGCTATACACACAGGCAAGTTTTTTTTCTCCCCCCAAAACAATAAAGTGAAGGAGTTTACCTTAGCAAATAATGCTTCTAGTGCTGTTTTCTGCCACGTTTTATATTTGAGTGCTACCTCTCAGAATAATCTTCACATCCACCTTTTGCCAGCTTTAGAAATGCAAGAGTAACTGAATCCTTCATGGGAACAAAGGGACAGTAGGTAGAGAACCAGATGCACAGAGTGTAAGCACGGCAGGGAGGGAGAAGGGAAGGTCACTCCTGAGCTGCAGCTGGCAGGTCAGAGCAGGAAAGCACGGTGGCTGAGCTGTAATCGAGATAATCATGGGGAAAGCCTTGCTCAGGGCAGCTGGCAAGGACTTCCTTCACCTTACAACAGGGAGGAGTTATTCTGGAGCAGTCAGAGATGCAGAACACATCCCTGTGGAAAAGGCAGCACCTGAGCGAGAAAAGCACATGCCCTGTTTTTATACAGGGTAAAGAGACAAAGCCATAATGAAACCTTCTGTAACAAAACACTTCATCAGCGCTCTGCTCAAAACTAAAATGCACCCATCACACCCCAGAAGGCTGCACGAGAGCCACAAAATGGTGTTTGCTGGCTCAGTACAGGCAGGTACCAGACAGAGCACGCCAGGCACGTTTTGGGCCCTGCAGCTCAAGGAAGACACAGCCCAGAGATTCCCAAAGGCAGCTCCAGAGGACTGAACAGCTCACTCTGTACAGTAACAAAAGGGCAAGAGGGCAGCCATTCTCAACTGCAGCACACGAAATCCAAGTCAGAAACTAGGAAAAACTTGGTAATGGCAAGAACAATGAAGGACTTTCAAGGGTCTCCCAGGGAGGATGAGGAAAGTCCATCACTGGAGGATTTAACAACTGCATTGGACAAACATCTGCTGGGAAAGTTTAGATAGATCTGACCCAGCCTTGGGGCAGGAGGTCAGATTAGACAACTTAAGGTCCCTTCCGGCCCCGCTGCTCTTTGCTTGTGACAGAAATGTGACAACAGACCACGTCAGCAGCAGCCCAGAGCACAAAAGCCTCCCTAATATTTCCACCATAGGTTGGAGAAACACTCTAAGAGGTGCAGCAGCTGCCTGTTCCCACACGGCACCTTCCCCCTCCATTCCTGGAGGAGCAATGCAGGGAGAACACAAAGAGCTGCACCCACAAAACAGGACAGGAACAGGAGCTCTCAGCACAGCCTTCCCAACAACACAGCCCCTCTCACATCCCTCAGCATGGGGACAGTTATTAACAGGAGCCCTCTGCACTTTTCCTCCCATTTGTTCCCTTCCCATCTCACCCTGCAGTCAGAGCATTTCTCTCTTTTTTCTCTTTATGCCTTTCTTCTGTTCCTCCCTGGATTATTTCCATGTGTAAGATCTTCAGGACTGGATCCCTGCCCACCCTGCAGCCCTGGATCCCACCCCAAGGGACTCAGGGGACAAAAAGGGCATTGACCCCGTACTTCACTCCAAAGCCTGCGGTCACACTCAGCCCTTTGTCAAGTCCTCTCAAAGCCCAAACAGAGACACCAGATGCCATTGCAACACTGGAGCGATGGTGTGAGCTCCCCACGACTAGAAAAGGACATTTAATTTAGTCTGCTGGGAGGATTTTGTGCTCCTGCAAGCATTAATGAATGGCACAAAGTGTCCCATGGGATCAGAGCATCCGAGCAGCAGAGTGTAAACTGCAAACTCCCAAGTACCAACCTTTATCTCAGGGTTAAAGCTCGACCTGTTAAAGAGGTTTTAGGAGTTTTTATTTCCTCATGTGCCCCCCTCCCAAACCTCTTGGCTCATTCTTGAAAATTCAGAGTCAACCTCCAAGCTCTGTTGTGTCTGTCAATGGAAAAATGCAGGGAGGGAGAGGACAGAAGTGGTCCCGGGGAAAAATACTCACATATGTGTGTGTGTTTGTGAGCACAACCCAGCAACACCTACACGTGTGTGTGTCTGTCAGTACAGCCTGGCACATCTGAGGGCACAGTTATGCAATCCCAGAAAACTCAGATCCCAGTCTGTGCTGTCCTTAAAGGACAGCCCTGACTGTACGTGTAGTGCTGAGAGCAGCAGTCATGGGATGGGCCAGGGATTGGATCCAAGTGAAAAATGACCCCATGAAAATAACAATCTTCTGCCAGGTGTGTGGGCACCCTGAGCGAGCTCTCACACCCACAACAGTCACAGCAGAACATGCCCAGCAATAGGATGACCCCTTTTTCTAGAAGCAGCATCTTAAACCTGTGTAAGCCACCCGCCAGCCTGTGCTCTGACGGTGCTGGAAGTGTTATGCAAGAGAGGAAACGAACAGTCGGAGACAGGAGAGCTCAGAGCAAACATCTCGGGGCAGTTCCACTTCTCAAGCCCGGCTCTTGCAAAACAACCCTTGTGCCAGCTTGCCAGGCTTTCCCAGAACGTCCTTGAGCTCCAGGAGTTCAGCTAAAGGATTACCAGGCACATCTTCCTGGCAGAGTCCTCTGGGATCACAGCAGTGACTGATTCCAAAAAAGAAAATCCTGTTAGAAGAAGATTGGAGATCAAAGCAGGAGGTTACATCCATATCCTGGAACATGCATTCCATGGGACAGGAGAATTTTTAACTCCGTTTCAGACTGAATGCCCATGCAACAGAAACAGCAGGTGAGCACGCCTGAATGTTGCACCTGTGACCTCTTTGGGAGAAATCCATTCTCTACCTGCCCTGAAAAATTAATTTAACTGAACCAACTCTCATAAAGGAAAAGAAACTTTTTCCTTCCTATGCAATTCCCAGTTTAGGGATAGGCCAGGGCTCCCTGCTTTGCTTAGCACAGGCGTTTCTGCCTCCATCAGCTACAGAGGAGCTTGAGTAGGTACTTCACGACGCAAATAATTCAAAACCAAATGCTTTTTGTTTCCCCCCCTTCTTCAAGTGTGCAAACATCACCATATCCCGTCCAATATTTCAGTCATTCCAAGCATGCCAGCAACCTACACCGTTCCATGCCCCTCAGCTCAATCTGGAGGACACACTTAAGGAAAACCTGGCATTATGCAAAATAATGAATGGTGAAGAAATGAACAACTAAGTATCCATTCTTCAAAAGTTATCTACATCCATTTAGTTTTCTACTTCATCAGCCAGGAAAACAAATATTTTCTTATTTCTTAAAAGGTGGTTCCTGCCTTTGAACTCAGTAAGTACACACACACACACACAAAAAAAGGTGAATTAAATGAACTTTTCAAGGCATTAGAAAGGTTTTGCAGCCCTTAAAAGACCTATTGGATAAGAGAAATGAAAGTTACGAAACCAAAAATTCCCCAGAAGCTGAAATTGTCAGGGTTTACATCAGTTCAGCTCTTTTGGGCCCCTCACAGCTGAGATTTCCTCACTCACTGCCCCCTCCATTTCTGGCACTGACCTGCTCTGTGGCCCCCAGTGCTCCCTCCATCCTTCTACTCCAGGAGGTGAGAGAAATGTGGTCTCAGAGCATGATGTGGAAAACTGCCCCAAAGAGGGAATATCCAGCAACAACCCCGTGTAAATCACTCCTCCAATGCTGCAAAATCTGTTTCCCTCAGACCCAGCAAGCTCCCAGCCACCATCACTTGGAATTAGACAGCACCAACAATAAGTGCCTTGTTTAACTGAGACTCAAAGCAGGGCCTGGTGGCAGAGAACTACCAGGGAACAGCTCAGGGATCAAACTCCAACGGGAAAAGTAGGGAGGGGCTTTTTGACCCCTCTTGCTTTACATTCCTGCTGATGAACTCATCACCTTCAGAGCAAACCAGGCCTATCCCAGAGCCAAACCACTCCCTGCTGCATCCTCACACCTTCCCTTACATCCCATCCTTGCAACCTCACAGCCCCGGCCCCAAGATGTCACATAAAAACAAAAAAACAAATAAGAAAAATAACACTGAAACTGCACTTAAAGCCAAGGGCATGATTAAAATTCACCAAACACTACCACATTTACTGCATTTCAAGATTTCCAGAGGAAAAGGTCACGGGAATATAGAGCACATCTCCCAGAGCAAACGTCCTTGTCACGCTGCTGTCTGGTTCAGACAGCAAATACATTGTTATAAAAACCCCGTGTGCTGTGTTATCCACAGCTCAGGGCTGCTGCCTGAATCACAGCCTAGTTTGGGTTGGAAGAGACAGAAACTCATCTTGTTCTACCTCCTGCCATGGGCAGGGACACCTGCACTATCCCAGCTTGCTCCAAGCCCTGTCCATGCTGGTCTTGGACATTTCCAGGGATGGGGCAGCCACAGCTCCTGTGCCAGGGCTTCATCACCCTCTGAGTAAAGAACTTCTTCCTAAAATCTAATCTAAGTCCCCTCTGTGAGTAGGAAGCCATTCCCCCTTGTCCTGTCACACCAGGCTTTTATCCAAAATCCCTCTCCAGCTCTCCTGGAGCCCCTTTAGGCACTGGAAGGTGCTCAAAGGTATCCCCAGGGCTTTCTCTTCTCCACCAGCTCCCTCAGGCACCCACCTGCACTGTTCCTCCGGCCTGCAGCCCAACCCTATCCCAGGGCCCCTCAAGGGCACTGGCTCTCATGCAAATACAAAAACAGGACCTCAAAATAAGGTTCCCACAAAGCCACTCTTCAGAGCAGAGCCACACACCACATGAAACACCTGTGCCACACCAATGAGCTCCTCAGGTGCCACCCCGCCCACGGCGGTAACTGGAGTCGCCACGAGGATTTATTTTCCGAGTGGTTCCTATTCCCACCCATGGTATTTCTGGAATTTTTTCTTAAAACAAAGAGAAACCACTGAAATATTAGATTATAAAAATGAAAAGAAAAAAAAAGCAAAGATTTGCAACCAATTGCCACATGACTCCTATCGACTCAGGATTTATTACCGTGCACACACCCACGTGCCCTTGACACAGAGCACAGAATGCCTGGGCACAGCAAAGCCAACACATTAACAGAGCCAAGGAAAATGGGACACAAAATCAAGGTGGATGAAAATTTTCACGTTCCCTTCACAGGAAGATGACAAAGAAGATAACAAAACCTGGAAACACCATAAAGGTGATTTTGAAGGGTCATTTGTTAAACTGTTTGCGTCTTAGGATTCAGCAATTTGATTAATTCGTTGCATTTGGGGGGTTTTTTTGTGGTTATGTTCCCATTCCCTATTCCCATGGTGGGTTACCATCTCCCACATCATTGCTGTGATCAGTTTTTGCACGCAAGGAGAACAGGAGGGGTCCCTCAGCCACATCTTAAAGCCAGAGGTTTAGATTCTCCAGAGGAAGAGGAGTTCAAATCCATCCTTCACCCACATCAATTCCAAGAGGCAATCTTTACAGCTCTTTTATTTATTATTTACCACTCTGACACAACATTTTAGCTCACCAACAGAAGTACAAAAAAAAATCAGTTATTTAATTTCCACAGACTTGACTTCATTAACTTCTGGAGAGGACTAATGTTTGTGGCCAGTGGGAAAGGGTATTTCTACATTTTTCCATTTTCTGGTCTGTTGATTACAATTGCTGAGAGAAGGAGACAGCAGTGAGATTTGTGAAACACGGCAGGTTGTGTTTTAATATTTGTAAAAAGAACAGAGAAAATAATTCCTCTCTCTTTTTTTTTGTACAACCCAATCATACAAAGTAAATCCACATACTTCAGAAGTCAGCATCACAATTTTCCTGAGACACTCACTTGGGCCAGCAGGAATTTAGTGGCAAAGCTTAGGTTTGATTGGAAGGGATACTTTTGAGTGAGATGACAGGCACAGAAAACATGAAATGGTGGAAATGGGGCTGAGAGACAGGCAGACACACTCCTGAGGCTGGCAGCAGGATGCAGGAATACTCCTCCAACTTCTGAGGCAGAAATGGGCAGGGGTCTGACAGCTTCTGAGAATGGAGGGTTGTGAAAAACCCAAATTGCACTACTTGGCTAAGGTGGAGGTCAGTAAAAGTACCGTCACACCTCTTAGATGCTGCAGGGAGCTCAGAAACCACCAAGTCTCCTGGCTGCAAGAAATGTCAACAATGTGACAGAGCTTTCCAAGCTCCACCTCAACCCCTCCATGCCACCAAGTCAAGTGAGATTCCCCCATCCCAGGAAAACACCGAGTTTCAGGGACACCACAGCTAACTCGTGACAGCACTGGGGCACTTTTTGGTGGGAGAGACACAACGGGGAGAAAGCTGGTCCAGCTCAAACCAGAGAAAGACAACCAGGAGGGCTTGCAGCAGCAGCAGCAGGGATGAGGACACAGGACCCCAGGGCACATGCAGCGCGTTTGTGGTGTTCCAGCACAGCAGGGAAGCGTGGCACAAAGCGGGACAGCTCCGGAGCCACTGTTTCACGGAGCCAAGGGATGGAGAGGGAGGAATGACCGCAGCACCCAGCACCAGCCAGCATCTTTAGGACTTAAAGTCTCAGACCTCCACACCCCTTTCCACACACAGCTTAGCCAAAATACCAGCTGGATGCTGCTGCAGACCCAAAGATGTCCAGGTGAACATCTGATCAGCCACACAAGGATTTGGACCCAGGCACTGAGTCAGACCCAAGCCTGCTGGATTTTTGCCAGCTCAGTAGTCACCCAAACACGCTTCCCAGTCCGGCTACCCACTCCACAACAGCAGCACGAGGGAAAGGCAGTGCTGGCTTTTTTTAGAGGCAAAGCCAGCTGAAACCACAGGGCTTGCTACTCCCTAAAAAACATGGTACATCTGTTCCACAGCAGTGCCATAAAAGATTAGTAAGTGCTGGCCTAACAATCTGGAAAGGGAAAAGGACCTAGGAGAGAAAAATGTTATCACTAAGTCAATAAAACAACATCTGTAAAGCACTGAGAACATAACAGCATTCTTGCACAACACACAGAAATGCTCCTGGGCTGATTTCTTGTTCTCCACTAAACCTGTCTGATAACTCTGGGAACAGGACTGCGTCGTACAGGCTACGGGAAAAGTGGATCAACAGGGTGAGCTAAGGACAGGGCTCTGGGCTCAACTTTGTGCAGGATCACAGGGTGGACGTGTGCTAGCCGATACATATGGTTTCACTTTTATGTAAAGCTCGTGTTTACATCTAATGTATCAGGCAATTACAGCTGGTCCCGGCACCAGCTTTGAGACAGCGTGTCTATAACCCACGGGAAGGATTTTCTGGGATGAGCAGAGCAAGGATGCAGCAGAGCAGCTCCGTGTCTGGGGTTGAGGATGTAAATAAAAGCTTTGTTTTGAGGTCAGGTTCGGTAACTGACAATTGACTTTGTGCATCTCACTACCCCGCATCCAGGACTAATCCCTCCTCTAGCTCAGCGATCTCAAAGACGGAGCAGTTCCGCAAAGTCAATGGATCCGACTGAAAACACCAGATCGGCGCGAACCGCCAAGCCCCCGGTATTGTAACAGCTTTGTGTAAACACGAAAACACCAGAAACACAAACACGCTGCGAGCGAGTCTTCACGGCTCGTCATTCACATCCCCACCGCGGTGACTTCCCCACTTAACCTCTCCTCTCGCTGTCATCACCGGGAACGCGAGGCGGGGAATGCGGAGGCACGCGCGGACTCGTATCACATGCGGGAGATGCGCAGACATCAACACACGGAGGGGAAAAAAACCCACCCAAACCACCCCAAAATCCCAACACAACCGCGGGTGTTCTGCCCTTAGCCGAGAGAGCGATCCCGTCCCCCACCGTCCCCAAACACAGCGGTAGGGATGACACCCGCTCTGCACCTGGGCTGGGGTGTCAAGGAATGAGGGTCAGCAAATTCCTGGCGTGGTTCGGGGTGTGCGGGATGGGGCACGGGGAACGTCCCCTGGAGTAGTTTGGGGAGGTAGGGTTGTGGGATGGGGCACGGGGAACGGCCCATCAGGGCGGTGTGTGGGATGGGGCACAGGGCTGGCTCCCCTGGGATCATGTGTGGGATGGGGCACAGGGCTGGCTCCTCCGGGATCATGTGCGGGATGGGGCACGGGGCTGGTTCCTCAGGGATCTTGTACGGGATGGGGCACAGGGCTGAACCCTCAGCGTGGCGTTTGGGACAGGGCACAGGGAACGGCCCCTCGGGCAGGTGTGTGGGACGGGGCACAGGGACGGACCCCTGGAATGGTTCGGGGAGGTGGGTGTGTGGGACGGATCCCGGCTCCGTGCCCTCAGAAAAAGCCCCCCGCCCTCTCCCCGAGCCCCCCGGGCGCCCTGTGGGGGACCGAGCCGGGCACCCCCGCCGAGGCAGCACCGGCCCTCCCGCCGCAGGTGCCGGCTGAGGGGCCCGAGGGCATCCTGCGAGGGCACCCTGCGAGGGGACCCTGCGAGGGGACCCTGCGAGGGGCCCGGAGCCGCCGCCCGCCCGTACCTCTCTGTGCGGTGCCGGAGGGGACTGTCGGGGTCGGGGCGCCCGGCCGGCTCTCGCCTCGCTGCCTCCCGCGGCTGAGGGGCTCCCGGCGCGGCTGAGCGGCGGCTGCGGGCACTGCGGGCCGAGAACCAGCGCCGGCCTGTTTTCCAGCCGCCTCCCCTGCGGCCCGCCCCGGCTCCGCCTCGAGCACCCTCCGCCTCCGCCTCCTCCTCCTTCCCCTTCTCCGCCCCCGCGGCTTCCTCCGCCTTGCTCCCGATCTTGGGCGGGTCGAACGCGAAACTCCGAGCAGAGGAGCGCTTATTTGGCGAAACGAGCGCATTAAACCTAATTTTCTTCCTAAGCGGGACGGGTCTTTTTCAGCTTGTGCGGTTGCCACTGTACTTCAAGGCTGCTGTGATACCCCTGCTGCGAGGCGTTCACCAGACCACGGAGCAGACCCAGTATGGAAAACAACTTAATTCCGGCACAATTTTTTCCTATTCTTGCCCAGACAATGAAATTAATCTCAACAGAGTCCACCTCACAACTAAAGCCCGGCCTGTGGACCAGAAGAACGCAGCCCACCACAATCCTACCCAAACACCGTCACACTTTCTTATCTCTCACCATCTGTTTTCTGCCACTCTCTGATATCAGAGTTCACGCAGTTACAGGAGGCAGTGCGATATTCTGGAACAAATACTATAAAAAATCAAAAATACGCGTAGCTTTAAACTTTTTTCAGCTTGAAGACCCCTAAAAGCTAGCAAAGTATCTTCTTCAGCATATATATATACACACACTGTAATATATATATTATGTATAATATACATATATAATATATACAGTATATATTATATATAAGCAATGTAAATATGTATACATGATACATAAATATACATACTATAGATATGTACTATAATACAGACACACACACACATATATTGTATATATATGATGTATATTTTTTACATATACACACCCCTATATTAAATGTATATTGGACACCCCATCCCTGGAAATGTTCAAGACCAGGCTGGACAAACCTCTGAGCAACCTGTTCTAGTGGAAGGTGTCCCTGCCCATGGCAGGGGTTTGGAACTGAATGATCTTTAATGTTCCTTCCAATCCAGACCATTCTGCAATTCTGTATATAATAAAAATACTCTTAAAGGACCCTGGACACAGAGGTTCTGCCATGGAAGCTTCCTCCAAATGGAAGAGAAAGCCAAAAAAATTGGGTTCCAGTGTCACAATTTGGGCGATGGCACTCAGAGCCCTAAAGCAGAGGAAAGACGTCTCTGCTCCTTCTGAATTTGATGCCTTTCATGCAGCTGCAGGGCAAAAGTCTCCTCTCCAAGCAGCAGCCCTGTAAACACAGGTTTTATTAAATTACAGCTTCTTTCCAGAAGAAGTTTGTGACCAGGATTGAGCAACGTGTAACTCACAAGATGCGGGTCCACCGTGGAGCTGGAACACTCAGACATCCTGCAGCCTTCCCATTAAACGCTGGCTGAAATTGCTTTTGGATGCCTGGAGGGAAAGTCTGGAGGAAAGACTGCGCCTGGATGGAAATCAGTCATGTCTGCACGCTGCCTGCAAGCATTCTAAGGTTTTATAAAACACGCTCAGCTGCCTGCCAGAGGTTTACACCTGCACGGCTGGGCTGAGGTTGCTGAGCCAGCCGAAACATCTGGGGAAAGCAGCAAGAGTAACATGGATTTGGGTTTCCCAGGATCCACCAGACATCAGAGAACTGTGCAAACTTTTCAATTTCAGATACACAGTGTTTGCAGGCCTTTTTCTTCCAGACCTTGAGCTTTCCTGACTGCACTTCACTGCTGTCATCAACACTGGAATCAAAACCTGCAAAGCCCCTCGAAGCACCCAGAGGCTGAAGCCACTGCGGTGTTTGACAACCAGTGTAGGACAAGGGACAATAAAAGAATGATATAAAGCTATTAGAGAGCCTCCAGAGGAGCACCATGAAGTTGGGGCAGGATATTAGGAAAAGGTACTTCTCCCAGAGGGTGGTGGGGCATTGAACAGACTCCCTAAGGAATGGTCATGGCCCCAAGGCTGCCAGAGCTCCAGGAGCATTTGGACAACACTCTTAGGCACAGGGTAGGACTGTTGGGGTTGTCCTGTGCCAGAGGGGCCAGAAATTGGACTGGTTGGTCCTTGTGGGTCCCCTCCAGCTCGGGATATTGTATGATTCTATGGCCACACACTGTTTGGGATGTGGTTTGTGAGCCTGCCAGCCGTCGGGATGGCTGTCCCCATCCCGCACACCCGAGGAGCCAGCCTGTTCCTGTAGTGGGCTCTGCCCTCCCACCTGTGCCTCACAGCCTCGGCACTGGGTCTCCACCGAGCCTACAGATGGAAGCAGAGCTCTGCAAATTAAAGGACTTCAGGGAAATGAGCCATATCCCTGTTTTAACCAGCTGGATCTGGAAAGAGAGGACTTGGCAACGAGGTTGGTTGTGTTGGCTGGAAAGAGCAGCCTTTCCCACCAGACCGGATGAAGTCCCAGGTGATAAGGAAATAGGCACAGTTTGGTGCTCCAGCCTGGAGATACCTATCTGGAGAGGATGGAGAGGAAGCCAGGATTTCCTGCCCGGAGTCCTCAGCATCTCACAGACCAGCACCTGCCCCCAGGCTGCCTCTGATCCAGGCCGTGTCTGTTCGGAGCCAAAAAGGAGCCATGAAGGACAGGCTGGTGCCCCCTGTTCCCGCAGGGAAGCTGACCCGTGAGGGATGCTTGTCATCCAGCAGCTGGCAAAGCTGGTGAGCCAACTCCCACTGAATGGCACTTCTATTTCCTCCACAGCAAATAAACAACCGTGCTGCAGGGCTGCACCAGCGCAGAGCTTGCTTGGCTGCAATGCGAAGGATTTGAACTAAATCTAGAAAGCTCCGGGTATTAGGAGTCCCCTGGGCTCTACCCTCTTTCTCCAGTTTAAATTTGGCAGCAGAGCCAGCCCTAAGCCCTAGGAATGCTTGTGAGGCATTTTGAGGGTACACAGAAATGCAATTACCTGTGGGAAAACAAAGCTCAAATGCCTTGCAAGCCCATGTTTAATACAGTGTTCAATGCATTAAGGAAGAGGAATTGACAGATATGACTGAGGCTGGTACCTTGTGCAGACAGTAGTCCCAAGGAAATTCGATGAAATCCTAAAATCAGCACTTTTTGTGCCTTTGACATTTGTTTTCGATGAGCAGACCACACAGTGATAAAAGCATCTTTCCTGGGAAGAACTCATGAAGGACAGGTTTATGAATGAGATGTAGAGTGAATGGTAAAAGTCTGGAGAGCTTGACCTAAAAATTTGGGAGGAGAGAGACCTCCTCATGCAACACACCTGAAAAGATTGCCCAGAGCTGCAACCCAGAGACATAATCGACGTGAAGAAGGAAAAGTGAATGATTGCCTGGAAGGTCTCTTTCTGGAAGGGATTTTTGCACCACAGAATGGACAGAAATAGCTCAGGTCTCACGTCCTTCAACGCACGCCTTCAGATGGGGCAGGAATTCCACAAAACAAATCAGGAGAGCTAATGGTGGGCACATGGAGGGTGGGAGGGTACCTGGACACTTTATGAAGCTGTATTTCTGGGTTTGGACATGTTTGAAGTCTGCCCAAGGAGATCTATTGGATGGAGTGATGCTGCTTTTTTTTTTATTTTCTGCCGAACAAAATAATGGCTTAAAGCCATTAAGTGATTGTTCTCTAGGTTCCTATTGACCAACATAATGCCCCATTCCTAGAACTGTCAGGTGAGATGAGCATTAAGCCTGGCATGAAGCTTTTTTTGGAAGATAAAGATCCAGCTGCCTGGAAAAGGGAGCAGGTAGCAAATAAAAACAGGCTGCACCGAGCAGCATTTGTGCCCCAAAACACCATATTCCTCATGTTTGGCATAAAAAGGTTTTGCCTTTTACTGTTCTTGTGCAGCATTTTTCATCCTCAGATTTAAAAATGTTGGGAAAAGTGCTGTTATCTACTTGAAGTCAGGAATCTCAATGCAAAGACAGCTGATATGAACCACGGGGTGTGTTGGGCTTCTCAGGTTGCCCACTCTTGCCGAGATTCGGCGTTGGCATTAAGAGCATGTCTGCAGTGAAAAGGCCTCACAAGTTTGGCCCAAGTTTTTGGGGGACCCACTCGCACACTGACATCTGGCAGGACCCTCAGGAAGCTGAAATCTAACTCAAACAGAAAATGTGTAGCTCTGAACAGGGGGATTCTGATTTTCTGACCCAGGAATTGTTATCCTAATGGTAGCTGGGAGCTGATTTTGGCTCCTACTCCAGGCTGGGTGACACACAGTGACAGAGCCACTTGTGTTTCCCCAAGCAGGACACCACGTACAGTCTGAAAAAAACCCCTGTGTTCAATAACTACAGCCACTCCAAACAGCCCAGCTGGCTTTTCCATCCTCTGCACTCTTTGTTTACCAGAGAAAGACTAATCCCTTTTACCTGCAAAACAGGCAAAGCAAACTTACCATGAGGGCCCACATATAATGCTTTATTATCTTTCCATCTGTCCGTAATACGGAATTTCCATGATTCATTCACCCACTTGAGGAACGCTTGAGCAGCCAAACACAAACACACATTCCCAGGAGAAAAACCAAACCCACGTCCAGTGCAGGAGAGAGAAATATTCTAACATAAATACAAAATCCCACCAGAAATCGTATCTGAAGCGAGGCTGTGGGTCACAAGCACAACGAGGAAGGGCAGAGATCAGAGTATCACCTCTCGTGGGTGTTTTTCCCCTTTTCCTCACAATCCCCTGACAATAAGTCAATAAAAGGTTTTACCAAGACTACAAAGGGAACCTGAAAGGCCAGCAGCCTCCCTTTGAAAGTATATTCAGGCTAGAGGCAGTTTCAAAAGTCACTTCAGAGTCTCTGCCCTTTGCTAAAAAAGCCCTTGTGACTTTCCAGTCCTCCCAGTGTAGCTGCAGCAGTTCATAGGGATGAGTAACAATGACCTGTGCTCTTCAGTCATCATTTGACGGGTTGTCCAAGTGACAGGGAGCTCTCTCATAAATATTTCCCTGTGATGATAAATCCAGACACAGAACAACCACCCGGCTCATCTTTGTGGTTAGAAATAAAACCAGTCCAGGTGAGGAGGAGAAATTCCCCTCGCAGGTCTGTTCTTCCTCATTCCCTTCTAGGAAGGTGATTTCCAGAATGAGACTGCTCAAGCTGCAATTTCTTCTCATATCCTGAGGGCTACAGGCTGTAACACTTTCCTACAAGGATTTCTGGGAGGATGTAGCTGCTGAGAAAAGTATCCAATCTCAACAATGGGAAAAAAAATCCATGCGTGGAAGATCCTTTGCCATCCTCGGTAAGGTGGGGTAGCAAACACACACTCTGAAAGCTTGAGATATGCTGCTGTGTCTGGCTTATATCCATCAAGCTTCAAGTCCCAAATATTTATTTTTACCACAAATTTCTCTGTGCTAAATTTAAAAATCCTTCGTGATCCATTTCTGTGACTTCTTGCACTTAAGGGACCCTTTTGGTTTCATTTGGATGAGGAAAACTGGAAATGCTTTCCCTGGAGCACAGGCAGAAAGGAGGTGAAAAGGTGGCACTGTCTCACACACACCCCAGTGTGCTGGCCAGGGAACAGCCTGAGTCTCCCCAGGTGGGAGAACAGGACTCACCACTCTCAGCTCCCAGTTATTTTCTGCTCAGGGACTTCGCGGGGTAGACGGGGTTTCTCTGGATTTAATAACCTTCTTCAGATTTGCTTTCCATGCACTGGTCTGCTCTCCTCAGGTAAATACTGACGATGCATCAAGGAGTTTTATCAAGCACATCCTTGGATTTGCTTGGTGCTGGCTATTTCCATCCATCACAGAATTATAAATTCATGGAATGGTTTGGATTGGTAGGGACCTTAAAGCCCATCCAGTGCCACCCCTGCCATGGGCAGGGACACCTTCCACTATCCCACGCTGCTCCAAGCCCCATCCAGCCTGTCCTTGGACACTTCCAGGGATCCAGGGGCAGCCACAGCTTCTCTGGGCCCCCTGTGCCAGGGCATCACCACCCTCACAGGGAAGGATTTCTTCCCAATATCCCATCCATCTCTGCCCTCTGGCAGTGGGAAGCCACTCCCTGTGTCCTGTTCCTCCATCCCTTGTCCCAAGACCCTCTCCAGCTGTCTTGGAGCCCCTTTAGGCCCTGGAAGGGGCTCTAAGTTCTCACTGGAGATTTCTCCAGGCTGAACACCCCCAGCTCTCTCAGCCTTTCCTAGTAGGAGACGTGCTCCAGCCCTCGATGCCCTCACATCCTTACATTGTGTGACACAGTGAGCAGCTGAATTCTCAGCAATTTATCACTATTTTGTGCATCTCTAGCACATCCTTCACAGGTTATTCCCGGGAGATCCAGTCTTATCTCACCCACCAGGCTTTCTTGTGAAATCAGCTACCAACATTTACACCCTTTTGTCGCCAATTCAGTGAAACCACAGCCACTTAAACTGTTCGGAACACAAAGGATCCAGGAAATGAAAATTTGGCAGGTGCAAAGGAACAGGGTTGAATGTGGAAACCTGGGAGGAGGCTTTGCAGAGCAGCTCCTGCCTTTATCTCACAGCAGGTAGAGGAAAGCATGGTGGAAAAAATGCAGACTGGTCCCATTTTGGATCTCCAGCAGGGGCCAGGTGTTTCAGAGAATATATCACTCTTCCAGGCATTATGTTACCAGTTTGGGTGTTTCCCTTTAAAAGCCAAGGGCTGATTCCTGCAAAAGCCAGGGAATGATCCTGAGAAGCTCCCGATGGATCACAGAATCACCAGGTTGAAAGAGACCTCCAAGATCATTGAGTCCAACCTGTGTCCTGACATCTCCTCAACCAAACCTTGGCACCGAGTGCCACATCCAGGCTTTTTTTTAAACACGACCAGGGTGGTGGCTCCACCACCTCCTCACGATGGTGATTCCAGTGCTCCATCACTCTTCCAGTAAAAACCCTCCTCCTAACATCCAGCCTGAATTTCCCATGGCGCAGCTGCGGTCTCTGCAGCCCCTGCCTCCCTCCCCTCTTCCGCCCAGTGCCCGCAGCAGCCTCCTCCCAGTTCCCAGCCCTTCTCCCTGCCCCGAGCAGCTCCGTTTTGCCCGCTGTGCCCTGCTCCCTGCCCGTGCCTGGCTCCCAGCTCCTGACTGTGCCGAGATCTCCAAGCCCTCAGCACAGAGGCCGCCTTTGTGCTCCGCACGTGTTCGCTGCCAAGGGCTCTGAGCCATCCTGGAACCCTAAAAATAGCCTTGCCCCACGGATAACCTGCGGCCTCTTGGAGCGGCGGGGCTGAAAGATAAACCCTCGTGTGAATCCACACAAAATGAGGCGCAAGAACGCTCCTGGGGTGGAGAGAAAAGCTCTGAAGGCACGGCCTGAGAGGTGAAATACAGAACACAGGCTCGGCACGGCCACAGGCAGCCAGGAAAGCACTGCTAAGGGGCCTGGGGAGCCAGTGTTGTGTATAACCTACACACAGACGTAATGCGACAACTGCTGAGCCACAGGGGGCTTTTTACAGTCAGCTCCAAGTTCTGTGTGTGAAGACACAACACCGCCAGCAGAAGTAATCCAAAAGAACAGCAATCCATCTGAGAAGGCTGAAAAAACACTCCTTCTCTACGCAAGGATGAGTATTTTGGATACAAAACACACCCAGATAGCATTTTTGCCCTTCTACAACTTGCAATATATCCGTTTACTGTTTAACATTTCATTTTAATAACACAGGACCAAGCGACCTCGACGGTCTCGCTGGTTCCCAGGGAAACACGAGCAACTTATTTCTCTTAAATAGCAGGCACAAATGTTTCCTGTGTTAAACTGCACAGCCTGCTGTGACATTCAGAGCTCTAGGATATAATCCCAAAAGAACAGAATGTGTTTGCCTGGCTCTGAGGTGGTGAAGGAGAGAGGCAGCAGCACACTACAGCTGGTGATGCTAGCAAGGATCTGGCACCCAAATAATTTTTGAGGAACTATGTCCCATGTCCCAGTCCCCAAAGGAAGGGCAAAACAAGACTTTAACAAAAAA
>VYZT01024078.1:441601-472313 GCA_013400735.1 Pomatostomus ruficeps | reverse complement strand
AAAAAAAAAAAAAAAAAGCGTAAAATTACCCAGTGTTGGTGGGAGAGAAATGGAAAAAGGGAATTGGTAAGAGCAAGCCATTAAAATCTCAGTCAAAATGCCAGGCTAGCTGCCCAGTGTTGCTGGGGCACATTGAGAGAATAAAAAGAGCCACAGTGCTCAGGCTCCATCCAGCTTGGGAAGCTGCTTTGGCTGGTGCAGATGAAGACAGGAAGGGACTTGGAAAAGAAAATGTAAGGCAAAGATGAGCATCCTCATAAGGTGCTCTCAGGTAGCATTTGGGGCACCACAAACCTGGGATTTCCTCCACAGACAACACGTTCCTGCCCCTGTGCCCAGGGATGCTGTTCCCAGCTCTGATCACAGGGCACAACGTGTGGTGGCTTTGGTGGCCAAGCTCATTTTTCCTCCTGCTGCTTCAAGTTAAAGTGATGAAAAAAAAATAAAATCAGCGGCCACGAGCAGTGGCTCGAGTTTGGGTCAAACACACAGAACACATCTCCCCAAAGCTCTCCTCACTTTCTTTATATTCGCCTCAAGGGATATTCCCTGAACCTCATGGGATTTATCTACTTAGTAAATCCCAGAGGATCTCTCTCAATAAATTCCATCATCTCTCACTTGCCCATTTACCTCCTGAACCTTTTTGTATCCACAATATCCCTCAGAAAGATGTTTCCAGCTCAGTTCCTTGCATGAGGACCCACCTTCATGGAAGCATCCCACTGATTTCATTTGCTGGTTCCTGTACAGCCAAGTCACTGGCTGGCTGTTCCCTCACTACCCTCTCCCCAGAACAGAGGATTTTTCCAGACTTCCATTGTGTGCTCCTTCAATTCTTCTTTTACTTATCTCATCTGAGCCCATATTAAAATGAGCAGGTGATAATTTGGCCTTGGAACAACTTTTTCCCCTCCTTGCACAATTTCTTTTTTTGTTGAAAAGAAAAAAAAAAACCAAACCAAATCTTTTTTTTTCTCTCTCTCTCTTTTTCCTTAGGATTCAAAAGAAAAGAAAAAAAATATATAATGAAATACAAGTTTTGCTTGCCAAAGTTTCCAGGTGCCCAAAGTCCTGTTACTGGGATGCTGAACAAACAGCCTTCAAACACGATCCCTGCCTTTGTTCTGCCAGCTGGAAACACAGGTCACCCTGCACCCAGACACCACCTCGGAGCAGCGATATTCCATTGAGAAAAATTCTCCTTTCATCAGGCAAAGGACGCCGAAAAGGAACCCGGATTTTTTTTTTTTTTTTTTACCAAGTTGCTGAGGTGGTTTGTTCACCGAGGAACGTTTTCTGTGAGGTCTCTGTCCACACAAGTGACTCAGCTCCACAAACAGCAGCAGTGATTCTCTGCTCCGGAGTGTGCCAGCAGCGCTGGAGCCCTGGCTGCTGCTGAGTCTCCTCCTCAGCAGGAAACAGCCCCAATAAATTACATCAGCAGCGTGATTCAGTCAGTAGGACCACAGACTCCCACTCAGGCACTCGCTCCAGGTTTCCCTTCCCCAGGCAGCTTTTTCTCTCCTGTGCCCTCAGCTGTTGGCTCCCCATGCAAGGACGGGCTCTTGCTGCCCATCTAAATTGTCCCCAGCACAGTGGAAACTCCACGCTGGGCTGGGGACAGATGCAAACCCCAAAGTGGCTGAAAGAAGGAAGATTTAGATGGGATATTGGGAAGAAATTCTTCCCTGTCAGGGTGGAGAGGCCCTGGCACAGGGTGCCCAGAGAAGCTGTGGCTTCCCCTGGATCCCTGGAAGCGTCCAAGGCCAGGTTGCAAGGGGCTTGGAGCAGCCTGGGACAGTGGAAAGTGTCCCTGCCCATCGCAGGGGGTTGGAACAAGATTATCTTTAAGGTCCTTTCCAACCCAAACCATTCTATGATTCTACAATTCCATGACTGCACGGTGAAATCACTCAAACAACACAATTCAAACCACTTCCCTGAAATTTTCATGAATTGACAGCAGAAAAATAAAATTACCAAAAGGAAATGAAGCGGACTGACCACCAAAGGTAACAGACAATCCTGCATGGAATTACTTGCTCACAGATGCACATCCCCCAGTCCACCTCCAGCTGGAAACTTCTTATGAGGTCATTGAAACAAATCAAAACAGGAGACGAGGCAGATTCTTAGAGCAGTCTGAGAAATTGTGAGAGTGCATTAAAAAAGTAATTCCTTTTCACTGCATTCAGGACAAACACCCAAATACCCAGTGGCTCTCCAATGTTTCAGGTTTGTCTGAATCTTGCAGAAATTTTCCACAGAAACAGAAAAAAAGTTGTCTCAAATAAAATAACCACAATCTTACGCAACTTAACTCTTCAAAACTAAAAATGCCTGACAGAAACAAGCACCTTGTGCCCAATTTTCTTCCTAAATATGAAGGACTTTTTTCATCTTATTTGCGATTGCCCCTGTTCACCTGCTACCAAGACATTGTACAAACCACAAAGCCGACCCAACGTGGAAAAACATTAAATTCCTGTACTATTTTTTCCTTTTCATGATCAGATAGTGAAATTAATCTCATCAGAGCCCATCTCACAACTAAAGCCCAGCCTGGGGAGCAGAAGACCAGAGCCCACCACAATCCTGCTGAAACACCATCAGGTTTTATCTCCCAGCATTTTTCTGCCCCTCTGACACATCAGTGCAGTTCCACAGGGCACTGTAATACACAGAAGGAAAATGCTATAAAAAATCAAAACCAGCCATAGCTTTAAACTTTTTTTCAGCTCAAAGACCCCTGAAAGCCAGCAGAGAATCACCTCCCACTTGTGCATAGCTCAACCTACTCATGGTCCTGCTCATCTTTGTTACCTTTTGCTGAGTCTTGCTGGTGGTGGAGGTGGCCCAAAGCAGGTCCCTTTAAATCCTTTGTTGTGTTTGCACAAGTGGAAAACAGCTCCCATAAAAAAAAAAAAAAAAAATCCCCTGCATGTGCCAAGCCGTGTGTAGAGATTTTGAATCACTAAATGGCAGCCATGTGTCAGCAAAAGTAGCAGGAAGTGTCTTGCCTTTGACCTTTATTTGTTGTAGCAAGAGCGCTTTGCAGCATATAGTTATAGAGATCTCATTATCCCTGCTCGCCAAGAAACATCAGGTCTGGTGCCTGCATAGTGTGTTTTGGCTATTAAAATAAAATGAAAGAATATTCAGCTTATCTGGCTAATAGTTTGGATTTCAGTCTGGAGAGACTCTCAGAGAGGCCTTCCAGTCTGTTGCCTTTGTGTGTTTGGAAGGCAGAGAATTCCTCTGGAGATTCCCTGGGCTTGTAAGGGAATGGAGGGATTGGAAATCAAGGTGAGCCTGGTGACCTCTCCTTTGGCCCACCTCTCATTCCAACACTCGTCCTTGTTCCTGAACTGAGCTGGGAGGCTGGGAAGCAGGAATGTGCTGACCTCTCTCCTTGTTGCACTCAGGGAATTTCATATATGTCCTTGTTTTTTATTAAATCCCACACTATTTTTTACTAAATCCCACACTATTTTTCACTAAATCCCACACATCAGAGAGCGTTACTGAATCAAGACAAAGCACCTCTGGGCTGCACTCCAGGGGAGAGCCTGGAAATCTTCCTGAACTGTGCAGCTCTGTAAGTGCTGTGCCTGGTTCTTCCTCAGGTGCAAAGGAGAATTTCCACATTTAGGGCAACCAGGGTGCTTTTCCCACAGGAGAGGGGGGTGCAGCGGGGTCCTGAAGCATAAATATTCCTCCCTTGGGATCCCCAGACCTTTCTGGAGACCAGTCACTGGGGTGACCCATCAAGGGGGTCACGGAACCATATATTCTTAGAATCGAGGAGCGTTTGGGTTGGAAGGCACTTTAAAGTCCATCCCACCCCCTGCCATGGGCAGGGACACCTTCCACCATACCGGGTGGCTCCAAGCCCTGTCCAGCCTGGCCTTGGACACTTCCAGGGATGGGGCAGCCACAGTAATCCATAATCATGCCCTCCATCCGTAATCAGGCTATCCATCATCATGCACTACCTGCCCTGTGCCCACCACACTCTGCACCTGGAAGTTCAAACATGTCAGGAGAAGAGAGCCCCAGTCTCTGCTGCTCCATGCTCTTTCTCTGCCTTCCAGTGGGATCCTCTCCGTGAAGCCCGGACAGAGACATGCCAGAGTCCCTCACCTGTTTTGTTTTTTTTTTAATTAAAGTTTTTCTAATGAGATTGAAGTCTCTGTTCTGCTTTCGACATAGGTCAGGGGTGCAAGAGCAGCCCGTGGCCTTCCCTCGATTATTGGGGTCTCCCTGCCTGGTCAAACCAACTCAGCAAGAAACTTGAGTGCTTGGTGGTCAAATTGCCACTGACAGCGAGGTCAGCTGGTGGCCACTCCCAGAAGTGGCACACAGTGGCAGGATCAGGCCTTTAATCACACTGTCCTCCGTGGATTCCTGTCGTCCCCCTCAAATTCCTTCTGTTCTTTCCCACACTTCTCCTCTCCCTGCTTTTTCAGGTTTAATATTGAGCTGATCCCCGTGTTCTGTCCACCTTGTCTGAGGGTTTCAGCTGTGACTCCACAGCCGCATTCCTGGAAAGGACACACACGCCCTGGTGTTGGGGTTGCTGCAGCAACCAGCCCTGACATCATCACCTTCCCCACGTCCACCACTGTCACGCAGGAGGTTGTGAAAGCCTCCTTGGCACTGCAGCTGCATATTTGGGTGGATGGGGAGGAGACTCCTCTTCCAGCCCAGGAGTGCAAGGAGGTGTCTTGTGTCTCCAGAAAGGCAGGGTCAAAGAGGGCTTGGCAGCACCTGGATTTCTCCAAGGAAATTCTCCAGGATTTTTCCCCTGGCTGGCAGCATGGAGCTTGTTGCTCTATTGCAAAGTCCTTCTTTCCTGCAGGATTAAGGTGGGACAGGAGATGTCATTCAGCCCAAACACTCCCAGCAGAGTGGACTCCATCCCGAAATGACTCTGGCATCCCTGTAGGACGTGATTCCTGGAGGTTATTCCAGACATCCTGTGTAGGTGTGGACAACGCATGAGTCTTGCTTTCGGTGGTGACTGTGGCCATTTTACAGCCAGGGCAGAGTCTGCATGCCAGAGGTTTTATCAGATGCCAGAAAACATCTCATTTCTGTGCTGATGCATTTTGTCCACCTGAGATGTTTCTAGGACAAGGGACATCACCAGCTCACACTTCGTCATCAGGTGTGTCCAAATCTGCATCAACCATGCTAACCCCCACCCTTGCAGCTGCTCAATTAGTGGAGAAACCCAGATTTTATCAAGTCACATACCACCAAAATCCATTGAATTTTCCAGCCTTCAGCTCAAGGGCTGACTTAGGACTTCCAAATGTGCTCCTGGAGCCTCCCTGCGATCCCTGAAGGAGCAGATGAATTTTACAGCAGGAATGTTTGTTGTTTCCACATTGTAGGCTTCTGGACAGCCAAGTCAAAAATGCTACATCAACATGAAAAATTAACTTCTCCTCCTTTTATAAAGCAGACGAGTCTCAGAAGCTTTGGGAGGCCAATGCAGGATCTGGAGAGCAGCATCATGGACTCTGCTCCACTGAGCAGCATCCAGAGGAGAAAGAGAATGGACCCAGCCTGACTTTGGGCTGGGGTGAGCTACTACAGACCCCAAGCAGGAGGCAAAGGGGAGAAAACCCTGAAAACTCCTTTTCTCAGTCTTCCTTGGCTGATTCAATCTCACCCTGCAGGGGCAGAAAGAGAAATGGAGAAAGAACGAGTAGTTCAATATGCAACAAAGCTGACAGTGCCTGATGATTCCATGTGGATTTGTGCCTTGTGATCCCACTCTGGTGCAAGTCAACCACCATCTTGCAAAACCTTTATATTTGTGACTCTTGCCGTGAAATCTAGTGGAAGTTGGTCAAATGCTTCAAGGGAACGTAAAGAAAAAAGGCCACAGATTAAACCAGGCCTCTTCCATACATGTGCAATGGAATGTGCTCATGGAAGTTATGTTTCCTTAGGAGACCAAGATAAAGCCACGTTCATGGCAGAAATCCATGGAAACACACTCAGTGGGGACACGGAGCCAGGGCAGAGAGCCAGAGCCTTTATCCAAGAGTGACAGGTTATTCAGGTCTGGGGTGAGGTTACACCCAGGGAATGGGATGAACAGTGTAATGCTGACACGTTTCTTAACACCACACAGAGCCAGTCAGGATACTCGGGAATTTTCCAGGCAAATTTTTTTCCCCAATCAGAATGTGCAGATTTGTGGAATGCTGGACATTTCACAAAAAACACATTTCATTTCTTGAACCTCTGATGCAGCACAGCCAGGGAGGTGTTTCCACTGGACAGGACAAATTCCCATCAGGAGCCTGACTGCCAGTTCATGGGATGGTGTGAGGAACTGCTCACACACCAACCAGTCCATACTGCCCCGGAGCCAGGCTTGTTGGTTTGCAGTCAGGATCCCAGGCTGATGATTTGATGAGCTCAAAACGTCTCCAAAAGTCTCTCCTGCAGCTCCTGGTCAAATATTGGGATCATCTTAGCAGTTCATGGCCTTGGGCACCTACAAATCCATCCCAGCTCACATTATCCCTATGCTGTTGGACTGTCCTGTAGGAGCTTTACTGCCTCATCACTCGGGTAACCCAATGCCCAAAACAGACCCGAATCTGTCTGCACTGATTGAAGTCATTGCTCCTTCTTTTACCCCTAAAAACCCCCTGCCCTGTCACTGTTCTCACTGCTCCCAGGACAAGACAGCACACAGACACCCCCAAACCAAGCCAGGCCAGGCCATTACCCTGCTCCAGCCTCTCTTTGCAAGGAAAGTCCTTACAGACACCTGTACATATGTCCAGCCACATTTCCTGCCTGTAACCGCTTTTTCCAGGGCTTGGACCTTCCCATTTCACCGTGTAAAACAAGGCCATGGACTTTTTCCACTACAAAAGGTCAAGCAGGTCCTTCAAACTCTTTGACCCAGCTACAAATGATCTAATTAACCAGGACTATGGTCGCACTGCCAGAGTCACCCTCTGCAGTAAGCAGCTCCTGGTCTCCAGGTTAAGTGCTGTGGGCTCTTGCCTGGAATAGGTTAACCATGTCCACTCTGAACTGGAATTGCTGCGTGTCATTTCTGGGTGACCTGCTCTTTTTGGGCACAAAATGAAATTGTTTTTATTCCTTTACCTCAAAGACCTTGTGAGGGCGGTCCCTAAGCCCCCAGAGTGGTGTCCAGGGTATGTGCAGAGTGCCCTTGGACACAACCTTGGGCATATGGACGTGGCAGATGGTGCAGGACGTGCTGGGCTGGTGCTGGAGAGCCCTGGAGGTTGGCAAGAGCCAGGCTTCAACTCAAATGCTTTAAGCCAGGATGCCCTAACGAGGAAGGAATGGAATGGAATGGAATGGAATGGAATGGAATGGAATGGAATGGAATGGAATGGAATGGAATGGAATGGAATGAAGCCATGGGCTGTGTGCAGCCCCCAGGCACAGGTTCCTCAGCCCCAGCATGAGCCCAGAGCTGACAAACACAGGCCAGGACACGTCCCCATGATCAGGGATTGTGTCAGTGCCCATTACAAGCTGCAGCTCACAGCTGTCACCAAGCTCAGGGGGTTGCTGGTCTCAATCCAAGGATCAGTTCCCTGTCCCCAGGACAGATCCAGTTGCTCCATCCACTGCTGGGAGCTCAACCCCCACCGAGCCTGGCTGTCCCAGAGGCCTGGCAATGCCCATGTGGGGCACAGATGGGCTCTGCAGGGCACCTACACACCTTTCCTCATGCTGTCACCTCATGGAGCATCACCATAGAATCACAGAGTCATTTGGGTTGGAAAAACCCTCTGAGATCATCAAGTCCAACTCTTACCCCAGTACTGCCAGGGCCAGGAATAAAAACCGTGTGCCCCGGTGCCACATCTACAGGTTTTTGAACACTCCCAGGGACTCCAGCACTTTCCTGGGCAGCCTGTTTCAATGCTTGACCATGTTTTTAGTGAAGAAATTTTTGCTAAGATCCAGAGAGATTTGTTCTTCTGGAAGGCAAAGCTTTCCCTCCCTCAGCTGCCTTCCCACCCCAAATCAGACATTTACCTTTCTGTTCAAGCTGGCAAGCCTCGGTTACTCAGGGTCAGGCTGTTCAAACCTCAGCTGCTGTTTAGGTCTTGCTGTTTTGTTGAGGAGACAGTTTCAGCATGTCCAGCACTTCCTCTTCTGGGACATTTGAGGACTGAGGCTGTGACCTTTGGCTGCTGTTTGGGTTCAGCAGCAGAGGCAGCAGTCCCTGGGGTGAGTGGGTTGAAAGAGAAAAGTCCCCTTCCTCCCATCCATCTCCTTGGGGACAAACTTGGACCAAAGCAAGGAGCCAGCCAGAGGTGGGACACACACCTGGGACGCTGCAGGGACCTTCTCCACGCAGACCACAGCTGGGGCAGGGAATTGGTTCATCAGTGTCTCGAGCACAGGGGTAAATCTCAGCCCATCCTCTGAGCCTGGGCAACATTTAGATTCCATTCCTGACTTTCATATGGCCAGAAGTATGGCCCCTGGATCCCTGGAAGTGTCCAAGGCCAGGTGGGATGAGGCTTGGAGCACGTTGGGATAATGGAAGGTGTCCCCTGCCCATGGCAGAAGGATGGAACTGGATGGTCTTTAAGGTCCCTTCCAACCCAAACCATTTTAGAAATCTATGAACCTATCAAAGTAAGGGAAGTTAATCCCAATGGAAAGTCTTTGTGTGTAAATATTAAACAGTACTTACCAGGAAGTACCTTTTTTACTCGAGTTTTTATGTGTATTCATCTGTAGCTGAACCCTTTTCTACTGCTTTCTAAGGTAGGAGTTGTTCAGTTTTACATCATAGTAAAATAATCCCAAAGGAAAAGGCTGGGGAGGCCAGGAGGAAGAGGCCCATGTTTGGAGTGACTTTGGCTGGCTAAATCAGTAGCTGAGGAGGCTGAATGCTCCCCAGGATCTTCTGGCTCAGAAGGACCAGGATGCACAATCTGACATCCATCCCTTTCCCATGGCAGAGCCCAGCTCAGACAAGGGAGCAGGTACAGAACATGGGGCTGTCTCCAGGAGGATTTTCCTGGCAGGTGTCATAGAAGAAGACTGTGTCCCTTTGCCCAGAAACATTTACAAAGCTGCTGATGAAAATGGAAGTGACTGCAGAAGGTCAAACAGTGCCATCTGCCTTGGCAGGGCCTGGCAGGACTCGGGGTGCTGCCGCCTGGCTTGGGGCTAAGGTGTGAAAACAAATCCTTCTTGTGGCTTTTGAAAGAAAACAAGAGGAAATCACCATCTTGAGAGGCATGACCTTCCTTCAGCTCCACATCAGTTCAGCCAAATTTGGGAGGAATCAACATTTTTGCAACCCTGTGCACACACAACCCAACACGCACCGACATCTGCATCATCCAAAGGGTTTGGATCTCAGGCACCAAAGCAGCGCAGATTTTGAGCATAGTGTGCAGCAAAGGTCAAAACTGCAAACCGTGAGAGCCTTTGGACCACAATTTCAGACCAATTCAGAGCCCCTCCTGCCCTACACAAAACTCCCTTGTCAACCTGGTGACTTGGTTTGATACTCAGTACTAAAATGTGGCCTCAGAGAGGAAGTGGATATTTTTCAGACATTCAGCCTAAGATGTCCTGCCTGGGCATGGGCTGAGCAGCACATCTAAACTGGAGTGGACTCGAGGGGTGGTTTAGCTTAAGAAAATTCATGAAATGAATCTCCAAGTGTCACTTGGCAGGACATGATGTACATGCTGAAGAGAAGAAAAGCCAAAGTCTGACCAAAGTGCTGAATCCTGGACTCCTGAGTCCTCAGTTCATGGTGTCCACATCCTGATGAAGCAGAAAAACCTCCAGAGTGTTTTATGCTGCTAGGTGAAATAGGTCTGGAACGTACAGAAACCCTCTGCATGCTGAGTCACTTCTCCTACAAAGGCTTCTGATGTCTCAGCTTTAAAATCTACATGCACTAATAGATAATAAATAAATACACCATTGGCTGCAGCGTGCAGCTATTCAAAATTTCCATCTGTTATGGAAATGGCCTATGAACCTCATGCCTCTGAATCCCAATAAGGTCCTTTAGCTCCCAACTGGCTGATTGCTGGATTTGCAGCTCCCACGCCAGCCCTGCCCCAAAGGTTAATGGGTTGGGAACTTGCAGAGTTTCTGATCTGAGCAGCTCAGAGAGATCTCAGGAGTTTTGGGTCAAAATGCTTCCTTTTAGCTCTTGGGAAGGTAAACATGAACTAAACTGCTGAATCAAAGTGTTTTTTGTCAGCCTAAGGGACAGAAGGAACTGAAGCTGGGGTGTCCCAGTGGAGTGCTTGGGATGTAAGAAATGCCACCTTCAACTCTGCCCAGTTGTGGCTTCACTGATGATGCTCAGAGGCATCAGAGAGACTCAGGCTCTCAATGGGATGATGGACGCCAAGTACTGCAAAAAATTCTTCCTGCCCTCCAAATTCCAGCCTTTGGATCTTCCAGCAGCAAATCTGCAAGGCTGTCACAGGATAACGAAAAACAGCCTCATGTCCCAACTTGGGGACAAAGTCCCCTCTCACTTTCGGCTCTGAACACGGCAGGGAGTTGTCAGCAAGCTGCACATTTTGGCTTGTCCCAGGCTTGCTTCAAATGCTCTCCTTGGCCCTGTGGAGGGGAGCCAGATGGGGAAGCTGATGTGAATTTGCAGCTGCAGCAAAGCCGAGAACCGGAGCTGTCAAAGCAGCGAGTGCCGGCATCGTGACTTCCCCCTTCCTTTGTGATCCATGGGAAATGGGAGCACCAGGCCCTGCATGGGGAAACCCAGCAGCCTGGAGCTTCCCAGGCACAGGACCCTCTTTCTTCGCTCTAAAGGTCACCCCTGGGAACGTGCTGTGTCTCTAAATGTCACCGAGCCATACTGCGCTAGCGAGGACCACAGGCAGCCCTCAGCACAGGGCAGGGCTTTGGTCACCTCCTGGAACTGGGGTGGTGATTTCCAGCCCTGCTGATTCCTCTGTATTCACCCCGAGACACCAGTTTCACGAGGAAATTAAAACCTACCTCAAGCCCCTGTTCTTCTTGACCAACGCACAGGTCCTGTTTCAGGACACCAGAAGTCACAAAACCAGCACCCCTGCTGATGGCATTGTGCAAACGCCAGCGTGCCTGGAGTCTGAGGATTCCCAGCACGGAGTCTTTGGAGAAAAACCTGCCAAAAGTATTGCTGCTCCCTCCTTCCCCACCCACAAAATAACCACGTGGATGGTGTGGATGTTTAGCCATTTTTCGGGTGGATCAACCCCCATAATTGCATCTCTGTACAGTCAATAAACAGAGAGGAGATGGCAGGGATAAAAATGGGGATGGGCACAGGGAAGGGGAAGCATGTTTATGTTTTACTGATGCTGAGGAATGTTATTCAAACCCAAAACACAGCATTGCACCAGTTATTAGGAAGGAAATTATCCCAGCTCAAACCAAGGCATGAGGCACTCAGGCCAAGCAGACACAAGGGCAGGGAAGTGCCTTCAGGTCCCAAAGGTGCTGCAGGATCTGATCAGTGCTGCTGGTCCACACAAGGCTGGGGAAAAGGCAACGGAAGCTTCTCTGATGTGCCTTGGCTATTAAACAAATGTTTGCTTAAAATGGCAAATGGAGAAATACGTAGAATTAGCAAAGCTTGGTCTAAACCTTGCTTAGAGATTGAGATTACTCCTGCGAATTATGATCAGGAAAATGATGAAATGTTCCTCACAGCCATCCTTGTTGCAGGTGACCAGACTCCAGCAGAGGTGCAGTCACCCTGGGATGGCTCTCAGTGAAGCCAGAGTCCCACTGTAAAGGATCCACAGCTGGTCTGCAGGTGCAGCTTAAACAAGCACCTTGACTTGGTATTAGGATGTCTGGAGAACATAGGATTTAGGACAAGTTAAGGACACAGGGATGGCATAAACCATTTCCAAGCCATTTTATGTGCGGTCCCTGTGGAGGTGACTGAAACCCCTACCTGTGCAAAGCCTCTGGGTAGTAATTAATCTTAGCATCACATCCACCAGAAGATAGGAGAAAATCCCACAGCATTCCACCAAAACTCCTGCAGCATCCTCACAAGTCCTGGGACCTAAAAATTAAATGGGGGGGCCCTAATCTGCAATCAGGTACACAGGCACAAAAATGTGGGACCAGCAGAACAGCCATGAAGTTCCATTCACCCCAGCGACTTCTCTTTGGCCACGGCCAGGAATGGATATCCAGAAAAGTGTCTCGAATAATTTGAGATACTGCCCCAAAATATCCAGCCAGCTTCCAACAGTTTGTGGGTTCCTGTGCCTCAGAGATCGACTTCATATGTAATTACTCACAATGATTTTTTTTCTTTCATCAATTTATCTCGTTACTTTATGAACTCCCATCGATTTTCAACATCCACAACATCCTGTTGCAAGGAGTTCCACAGCTTAATTATACACTGGGGGAAGAGCCACCCCCTCTTGTTTGTTTTGGATTTACAATTTCTGGTTTCACCTGATGTCCTGTAATTCTTGCAGAGATAGAGATGGGGAACATACCCTTCCCGTTCACCCTTCCCACACCACCCAGTGATTTACAGTCCTCTGTCACAACCCTTCGGATACAGCTCCCTCCCAGCCTGATGAGCTTCAAGCATCTTGGTGTCCTGAGCCTTTTCCAGCTTCCCTCTGTGTTCTCCTGCCTTTTGAGGCCTGGGAACCATCTTTCAGATGCTCCCTCAAAGGGACCATGAGCAGCTGAAGCCTCTTCCCATGAGGGTCTGCTTATCCTGTGTGGGCTCAAAACAAAGGGGTTGCCCAACATAGGGGCACGGAATTGTAGAAACATGGAATGGTTGGGGTTGGAAAGGACCTTAAAGATCATCCAGTCCCACTCCCTGCCATGGCAGGGACACCTCCCACTGTCCCAGGCTGCTCCAAGCCCCGTCCAGCCTGGCCTTGGACACTCCCAGGGATCCACGGGCAGCCACAGCTTCTCTGGGCACCCTGTGCCAGGGCCTCTCCACCCTCACAGGGAAGGATTTTTTCCTAATAGCTGGTCTAAATCAGTTTAAAACCTCTCCCCCTTTCCTATCAGGATCTACCTGTGTTGAAAGTCCCTCTCCCTCTTTTACATAATCACCTTTTAGACACTGGAAGGTCTCCCCGGAGCTTTCTCTTCTCCAGGCTGAACAACCCCAGCTCTCCCAATCCGGAACATGGAACATGGAACATGGAACATGGAAGCCCTCAGGCCAAAGCAGCTCTACCAGCTCTGGTGACATGTTTCTTCCTGCTCCCCTCAGGACTTTGGAGTCAGCACACAGTGCTTGAAAAAGGTCTTGGAAAGCTGCATTTTTCAAAAGGGAAGAACAATGCTGATATTTTTGTACAAGACTCCAGGGATACTGGAGGGGATGGAAATAGCAGAGGAGATCTGAATTCCTCTGCGGTGATTTCCCCGAATGAGAGCCTGGAGGTTGGATGACATGACAGTGTGGGGGTCTCTGGGCAGTGTTCTCCTCCTGATTCCCATTCCCTTTCCACTTGCACTGGGCAGAGCCTCTCCCCACCGAGGAAGCGACGTCTCCATGCACAGAGCAGGACAGGGCAGATCCCACACACATCTCACTGGGCAAACACTTGTGTCTGCCTGATGTTTGCAAAGGCAGCAGGGACAGCAACAGCCCTGGAGGGACAGGGTGGTGTTACAAACATGGACACACCAGGAACCTCTAACAGCCAAGGCAGGAGGCACCTTGATCCCAACCCACGGCCTAGGAAGGTGGGGAGTGTAAGAGGGTTTGTTGAGTATTTTCTGCCCCGATCACAGAAATCACAAACTTGCAGAGCTGGTGTGAGATCATTCCAGCCCTGTCCCTGTTCCTCTGTTATAATCAGAGTGTCCGGAGAGCTGCTGGCAGCACAGCACTGCAGGGTGTTCAGGGGTGCACAAACACAACCAGCCCTTTCCATGAACACAGAAAAGCCTTTCAGAGGCTCAGGCTGGACTACAAAGCCACCAGCAGGTCCTGTGTGGGACCAGCTGGTGCTGGCTGGCAGTAACAGCCTGCCTGCCATGCAAACATCTGTCTGTCTCCCAGCACCTTTGTGTCCTTTTGGGCAGTCCTACAGCTTTGCCTGGCAGGAGCTGGACTTTGTTGATCCTTGTGGGTCCCTTCCAGCCTGGGATATTCTGTGATTCTCTATTCTATGATTTGCCTGCCTGGGACATCTCTGGAAATGAGATTCGTTGCTGTTGGTATCACAACTCCACCAAAAGACGTCTGGATAAAAATTATTTTGTCATTTCAGGCTCATTCAAATTCCGGTTCATTCAAAATCCTGCAAGTCCATGACTCAAACACACATGGTCAGAGACCATCAGCAGACAGCAATCTGAATAAAAACAATTATAAAGAATAAAAGAGGCAATGCTGGGTCTTCCCAAACCTTCCATTTTGTTGCCATACCAGTGTTATGGTGCTTTAAGGAGATACTTAAGGAGAATAAAGATTATTAAAATAAATTCTCCCCACCTGACCTGCAAGAAAGCTGCAGACACCATGGACTGAGCAGAAACTGGGATCAACCATTCCACAGGGAAAGGCAGTGACCAGCCACAGGGAATCCATGTGGTGAGGAAGGCTCCAGATGCCCAGGGCTGTGGGTGTGCAGAGGGGTGGGATGGACACAGCACAGCGAACACCATCAGGGTTTGGGCACAGCAGGATTTCAGGGGCTGGGATGAGACCTGCGTGAGCAAGAGGGGACAAACTCACAGTGTCAGCAGACCCAGTGGTGTCCTCAGGCTTCAAGAAAGCACAGGAGGAACAAATTAACTCTGCTGGGCACAACCCAAAACCCGTGAGGTCTTGTCAGACATAGGCCAAGGCTTTAGTGAAGACATGAGCTGGGTCTTGGCGTGGTGTGTGCACAGAAGTGGCAATCAGGGAGGAAATCAGAGCCAAGGGAGAGCTGTTTCAGATGGGAAAGATTAAAATGTGCTTGGGCTGTGAGGAGCAGAGCAAGAAGACAGTGGAAGGGTAAGCAAAAAGAGAGCCAAAGCAAAAGGGAACATCAGGTGATGGAGCGAGGAGGATGGTGGGGACAGTTCTGGGGCAGGAAAGGGCTGTTGGAGGGAAAGGAAGAAATGTGCTCGTTTGCCAGAGTCTCCTTGGAACAGAGAGCTCCTGTTCAGAGCCAAAACGGGGGGAGGATGAATGAGGAAATCAGCTCCATCACGAGATATCCTGCAGCAGGAGAGCAGAGGAGGGGAAGTGGAGGCTGGAAGGTGGCCAGCGCTGGTGGGATGGCCTGGGGGACCTGCAGAGAGCCAGGCACTGAGGAGAGAAGTTATTTTGTCCCTTTTCAGCAATGGCCTTCGCCTGTGGCCACCTCCAGCCAAGGGACAATGTCCTTCGGGTTATGCAATGGATTCACGGGCAGCAGTACAAGTCCAACCTAGAGACTGCAATAACTGAGGGTGGAGCTCATCACATTCCCTGACAGCATCATGCAATAACCCAGAAGGAAGCAGGTAAAACCTGGAGCTTAGGAAACTCACATTTCAGCTCCAAGCTGGCGGAAATGTCACCTTGGTGCCCCTGACTCGAGAGGTTCTCATGGCCCTGCCTCGACAGCCACCCAGCTCTCACACCTTTCCTCCTCTTCCCTCCCAGATATCCAGGCACCTCTTCACCTCCTCTGACACATGATAAGAAAAGCATTTCCCTGCCCATCAGGGGGTACAGAGCCTCTCTCAGATCAGAAATGTGGTGCCTGGGCAGGTCACACACCCAGAGCCGGAAGCCAGCTCATCCTGATGGGGTTCCCGGTGCACGGAGCTGCCCCAGGAAGGGACTGTCCCCAAGGGCAGTGCTGTCTATGGCATGGCCACCCTCTAGTGGCCACCACTCCTTCACAGAGACGTCTCCCATGTGAACACCCATGGTTTACTCCTCCGTGGTAAGAGGTTGACTCAGGGGCACAAAGAAACCTTTGTGGAAAATCTTGCTCCCTCCTGGCAACCACTTTCAGCAGCTCAGTGCAAGAGTTCACCGACTGTGTGTTCAAAATGTAGGAAAAAAGTACAAAAATGAAGGTGCAACGATGATCACATGGGTTTGTCCTGATTTGTGGTCCAGCAGAACATTTGCCCTTGTCAGCACGTGGCCACCAGCATCACAAAGAAACCAACTGCTTTTAGTAGGGAAGAAACCCACAGGGTTTGTTTGGGTGCACTTTCTTTCATGCTGTTATTTGACAGGTTTTTTAATGGAATACTCTGATCCTCAAACATTTTTGTGGAATCTATCTTTGGATTTTTGGAACCCAGTGGCATCTATCTGTTGAGTGCCCCATCCCTGGAAGTGTTGAAGTTGGACAGGGCTTGGAGCAGCCTGGGATAGGGGAAGGTGTCCCTGCCCATTGGACTTGATCGTCTTTGACGTCCTTTCCAATCCAAACCATTCCATGATTTTTGCTTGTTCTCCTGGAGAGCCCCATGTAGATCAAACCTGTCAGATTAGGTGGGTGTGAACACCCAGGGGAGGGTTTGCTGGGCTGGCAGCACAGTGCAGCTCCTTGGGATGAGCTCTCATGTCCTGCACTCCCTCAGGATGATAAAACACAACACCACTGAGAACAACATTCCTCTCCCCGGCATCTCTGAGGGCAACTTGGGTACCCCGTGGAATCAGGGCTTGGTTTCCACTTAACTTTGGCATCCACTTAGCAGCTTCCCCTGAAAATGTCTGTCGGCCCCCAGGACAACGTGAAGGTTGCCCAGTGGGGTGCTGGGTTGGAACCCAAACTAAAGCTGTACCAAACCAACCAGGGAAAGGAGTTGTAAATGTTTTCAGACAAAACACCCTGAGGTGCTGCTGGAAAACAAACGCACACTGCTCCCGTGCGAAGGAGAGCGGGAATCAAACTGGAAGGCAAGAAGGAAGTCAGCAGCCCAGGGATGACAAGGAACTCGGGTGTTTTGTATCACTCAGGAGCACGTGGAACCCTGTGGGGCTGATCCCTCCCTCACCAGCAGCAGAGTCACTGCAGACAGCGAGGAGAGGCTCTGGAGCCCCACCCCAAACTGTGACAGAGGAGGAGGAACAGTGACACAGGGCAGTCCTGCAGCCCAAGGACAGGGAAGTCCTCTACAGCCATCCCCAAAGGATTCCCCACTGGGAAGAGCACTTCCACAGCAGGTGGGGGCTGTCTGGGATTCCTGTCAACCATCCAGCTCATTCTAATAGCTGGCAAGTAATTGAAACGCCAGCAAGTCAAGGGGGAATCATCTCTGGGATTTCCTGGAATTTAAAGTGTTTGTCCTGTCAGCTTCATGTGATCACCCCTAATTCTTGAGCTGTATGAGGCGAAGTCCTCATCCGTGCTCCTTAGACTATCCATGGGTTTCTAAACTGCTCTTGTGCACTCCCACAGTCATTTTTCACAGCCAAGAGCCTACCTGGCTATTCCTCATGGGAATAAACTCCCTGCTCTTCCTTCCTTGCTGTCCTTTTCCAGACCTTTCCCAGCTCCAGCTCCTCTGGCACACAACACCAAATCCACGGCACAGCTTGGGCTGTTCTGATGCTTCCCCTGCATTCTTAATTCCAGCATGAGAGTTCCTGGCACCTCACTCGGGCTGGAGACAGCTTCAGCCAAGGTGAACCTATCCGAGCAGGAAAGGGCTGGAGAAAGGGACGCACAGGAGGGAATGTGCCTCGGATGGGGATTGGGATGGAGAAACTTCAACCATCCTCCCTCCTGCCCCCATAACCTGCATGGAAACGAGTCAGTGAGCACAGACACACCTCTGTCACAGCTACATGAGCCTCCAGCAAGATCTCCAGGACACAATTGGGAGCTTGGAGAGTTCTGGCAGTGCAGGAGAGGGCAGGAAAGCATTTGGGCTCACACAGAGTCCTCAAGGACATGCGTGTGACCCCCAGGGCTCTCCCTGCTGCCCGTGGGAGCATCCAGGGTGAGTTTATGGCAGTGGGCAGAGCTGGCCAGCTGGTCCGAGAGGAGCGGAAAAGCAGGAGAGGTCAATTCCTGTGTTGTTCTTCCTCGGGAAAACCCCTCTGGATATCCGCTGGCTCTGTGCTGACGCTGCTGGGCCTCTACCTTTCACAGGCTCTGTGTCCCCTCATGCATGGAGGGTCACGGATGGTGACACCGGAGCTTGATTGGTGAGGAGGACAGGGGCTGGCACTGCCCATGGCAGGGGATCATCAGGACTGGTCAGCATGGACTGGTCACCCTGCAACTCTCCATGGAGCTGTAACTGGGACCAGCACAACCACTGCCCTCACTCCCCCAAACGAGCCATGGGGACAAGCTTGTCACCAGGGTTGTGTCCTCCATCCCCTTACCACGGGTTGGCTGCTGCTCTTCCCTGCTTAGATCCCTTTTCCTCTCCACAGGGCTGAGCTGATAAAGCTGCTTTGGAATCACTTATTGCTTAGCAACATTTATTATCCTTATTATCCCTGACAAGCTTACTCAGGCTGCCAAAGGGAACCAGAACAAAACAAGCCTCACCCAACATTTTAAGTAAATTTTCACTTTTGCTGCCCTCTCTGCATGCAAACATTACAAGGGCTGCTTGTCTTTCCCCTCCATCACTGTCCAAAGGCCGTTTGTGGGAGCATCCCTCTACCAGGACAGGCATTGGCATCTCCTGGGATGACAGAGGTTTCCAAAGGGATTTTTTGAATGAGCTGGAAGATCATCTACAAGGCAATGGCAGTAGGGATGGGTCACCTGCACTGCGACAGGTAGGAAAAGACTCTTGAGATGTGTCAGCAGCCCCCTGAAATGCTTCCTCTCTTTCAGGGCAAAGTCCTTTGGAGTCAGCAGGAATGGGGTTCCGTTCACAGGTGAAAATGTCCCTACCTGGAATCTAGGGGCAGGACTCAGCTACCTAAATATCAGCATCCATCTCCATCCATTGGGCTTTGGCCCAAGAGAACTCTGGGGTCCAGGATGCCAATCCAGCAGGTTTCTAAAAACGCCAGCTCCCCTTCCAAAACAATGAGCTCCGCCCACGGAGCAGAGGAACCGTGATTGCTCTGTTCTCCAGCAGCTGCAGCAAACAAAAGCTGTGTCAGAGCTCGTTCCAGCAAGGAGGCACAGAGGAGCAAACTGCCCAAGAAAATGCGAGGAATTTCCTGGCATGACCAGCCCTCCTAGCATGATCCATGCTCACAAGCTAGAAATTCAAATCTCTGTGTTGTTGGCTAAGACGGGATTTAAAATCACATGTACTCAGCACTGGCACCGGTGCTGGAAGGTGGTGAAGCCTGGCAGAGGCAGGGATCAAATAGAAATGCATTTACAGGGCAGGAGGGGTTTTCTGAGGGAATTTCCTTGGGATGACCCAGGGCATGGGAGAAGGGAAGATACCTGGAGCTTCTCTTGTAGTAGGAAACAAAGCAAAAGAGAAGCACTGCTATGGATGACCCTTCTCTGCATGTCACCACACCTCTGAGAACATCCCAGGCTTTCAGGAAGGCAAGAGAAGTATTGTAAGCCGTGTTTCACAACAAAAGGGAAAGCACAGGGACTCCAGTGACAAGAAAAAGGAGGAGCATAAATCACAACCTGACACTTTCTCCTTGACCTCACCCTGAGGACAAGCTGTGCCCCTGGCTGATACTCCTTGGGCTAAAAATCAAAGGACCCAGGAAGGGTTTCTGGAGCTGCATCCAGGAGTCCCTGAAAGTGGCCACAAAACAGAGAGATGGGCTGAAATCCTCTCCTGAGCAGAACAGAAAACACAAACAATGTGTTAAATCCCATTTCTTTTCCTGCCATGGCCCCAGAGGATCCAGGAGACCCAACTCCGTAGCTTCACCCCTGGGGGGATCCCAGGCAGCACAACCTCTCCCAGGCCATGGAGGGGAGCTGAAAACCTCCCCTGGTTTTGGAGCACATCAGCACTGGCACTCAGCATTAGGCTGAGCCTAATTTTAGGGCTTCCTCCACTAGGTCAGTTCATGAAATGTGCAGCAGCCCCGTGAGGCAGCAGTTAAGGCTGGAAGGAAACTGAGGCATGGCCAAGCTGTGCATGCCAAGGAGAGGATCCCAGAGCCATGCCCTCCTCCTGAGAGGCCGTGCTCCCTGGCAGATGAAGGCAGCACATCCAGCAGTGGGCAGTTTCCAAACAGCCGGGCTCTGGAGCTGCTTTGGCCAGGCCCCCAACCTGTCCCGATGGCCCAGGTGAAAGGTTTCAGTGCCGGCCCTGCTCCTGCTGGAACAGAACGAGGATGAAGAGCTTGGCTTTGCCTTGCAAACCCAGCCAAAGCCCTAATAGCAATGACAGGAGGGAACCGAGCAGCCTCCAGGATGTCCTCCCATCCACTTCTCCTCATTTTCCACAGCAAGGAATGGGATGAGAGCGTTGGGATGGACTCCGATTACCGTGCTCTGGAAAACACTTTGCTGCACCGCTGACGTTTCCTGCCCACCTACAGCCAGTGGCCTCCGTGTTTGTGCTCTTGGCACAGCCCGAGGAACCCAGGAGCTGAGGGAACGTTCAGAGGGCTCGAATGAGTAGCAGCCCTGTGTTTGGGCTGAATAGCAAAAGGAGCTTGTGTGGGTTTCCTTTTCAAAGCCGGCTGAGAAAAGGTTTTGTTGCAAATCCCAGGCCAGAAGTGCCGAAGAGCCTTGAATTCTGATCTCTGTGCTTGTTTGTGCCTATTTCATGTCATTGTTTACTCTCTAGCTGCTCGAAGGGCTGAGGCAGCTCAGAGTTCTTGCAGAGAGGGCTCCTGCTGGTCCTGGCCAGGTCTGTCACTCAGCTTGGAGACTCAAGGAACCCCTTCCAAGACACAAACACCTTCCCATGCAGGACATCATCGCTGTGGGAATGGCCCCGAGATGCAGCTGCTGTCCTGGCCCAGACCCTCCCAGGCCTTGGCAGGGTGCTGAGAGGGTCCTCTTGCACTCAAGGGTTTTTTCCAGCCCAAACACAGCGAGAGGAAGAGAGGCAGAGGCAGAGTGTGGGTGGAGTTGTGGCCACTGGAGATTTTCCCCTTGTCCAAGACCTCTGCCCTCGGAGCATGGCGTCATCCCACAGCTCCAGTGTCCCCTTCAATTCCCCCAAGCATCCCAGCATCCATGGTGGGAAAGCAACGCTCCCTCCCAGCTAGGCCTGACCTCAATCTGACACCTCATCAGCTCCTCCTTGGACCTCCTGCCGTTTCCCACAGACCCCAGATCTCCAGGCTTGCTGGCTCTGCCTTGGAAGGAGGACACAGCACACGGCCTGGAAACACTGTCATGCCATCAAAACTCATCTTCTCGGTGGAGCAGCACCAGGGGAAGCCATGGATGTAGGGGCCTGGTCCTGGCTCTGCCAGACATCCCCTGGTGTCATCTGAGTGCATCCACGGCCACCACTCAGTGGCCCGAGGCACCCACAAAAGGGGGCCAACCCTCAGCCATGCACGTTCTACAGCCTTGGGGTTCAGTGATGACCATCCTGGCTTGGAGCTCTCTGTGACCAGTGATAGGACCCAGGAACAGCTGGAGCTGTGTCAGGGAAGAGTTAGGGGTGGCTGGGCACTGAACAGGCTCCCCAGGGAATGGACAAAGCCACAAGCCTGACAGAGTTAAGAAGCTGACAACACCCTCAGGCGCAGAGTGGGATTGCTGGGACTCACCTGTGCAGGGCCAGGAGCTGGACTCAGTGATCCCTGTGGGTCCCTTCCAGCTCAGGAAATTCCATGATCCCGTGATTCCAGTCACAGTCCGTGTGGAGACTGTGTGGTTTTGACTGAGCCCCTCTGCTCCCATGCTTGGCACATGTGCTCCAGACCATCCTTTCCTCCTTTCAGCCAGAGACCAACTGGGAGAGCACCTTCATTTCTGCTACTGAAGCTAATCAGGTGCTTTGAAACACAGATAACAACTCATTCCAGCTGAGCTGCACAGAAGGGAGCCCCAGGAAGGTTTTGGGTGACGCTGATCAATGATCTCACCTTGATTTACTGAAGGAGAAGCATAAAGGCAGGAAAGGGGTGGAGTGGAAGAGGATAAGGATAAATGTTACTTTATGGGTATTAATATTCAGTAGCCAGAACCTCAGTCCTTGAATAGTCTTTGAATTCAGATATGAAGTTCTTGAAAGGGCTTGGAGGGATTTTTGTGCCTCATATTCTCCTAGGTGCCAATTAATTAGATGAGCCAGCCTGAGGTGAAGCAGGATAACCAAAACCAGCCTGTATGAAGAAAAATAATTATCCATGAATAATTCAGACGCAACACAGAAGCCCTAATTAAGGCCAAACCTCACAGAGGGAAACGTGGATCTAAGGTTTGGGGGGGGGTTTTCCCCACAGAATCTGAAGTTTGAGCTCAACTTTGGAGTTGGGAAGATGTGAGTTGTGGCTGCTGGGCACCCTCCCTCACTGCCACATGTTGCATGTGCTGTGTTTATCATCCCCAGAGGCTGTCACTGCACACAGTGCATCAGATGTCCCCAGAGACGTTATCCTTCCTGGAAACCCGACCTCAGCCAGGCCAGGCTCCAGCAAGGGAACATCCTGGCCCCCGCTCTGCAGTCACCCCGCTTGACACCGGGATAACCCTGTCCCTGTCCAGGGAGTGCCTCTCCCTCTGCACGTGAGGAAATGACCCCGCCGTGCTCCTGGCCCTGGAATTCTCCCCGGAGAGGGCTCGGTGTCCTGCAGTGCCTGCTGACACGAGCTCCCCGCAGTGCCTCACATCACGCATCCCACTGGGCCGTCAACTCCCTAAGAAGGACATGGATGGGGATATTCCTGCCCTGGCAGTGAGAGGGGACCTTTCCTGCCCTTGCACCCTTGGCATTTTGTCACCTGCTGACACATTTGACACCTGTAAGCCCGGGTGTTTCTCTGCAGCACAAGCAGCCCCTTCCCTCCCTGCCTCTTGCAGACCACCCTTCCAGCTCCGGCACTGCAGTAGTTCCCACCCACCAGAAAAGATCTTCACCCCCTCTCTCCCCAAGGTCTGGGGTTATCCTGAGGGATGTCTCTGGCTGGGATGAGCTCAGTCTCTCCCAGGTCTCTCCAGAGCCCCCTGGTGAATGCAGATTTCCTCTCCTCAGGACGCTGAGCATGCACCCTTTTCCAGGGAAAAAATGAACTTGGCACCACCACGGAAGGCTCAGTAACCTCCTGGGTGAAGCCCAGACTGAAGAAGCTTTCATGGTGACTCCGAGAGGCCCCCTTCCCATCCATCCTAAAATCTCAATTTGCACGGATAACCAGAGGCAAACGCCAAAAGAGCCATCACCACCGTGAGGGGGAGGAGGATGGATGCTCCTGCCTCCCTTTCCCCTCTCCATCCTCCTACTCACTGCCTTCCAAAAGGAGGAGAAGGGGGAAGGGAAGCAGATCTCCATTTTCACCCATCAGAAAGCAATTTTCCCTGATTACAGAGTTTGCTATTCTGGGCTGCAATTGAAGGTTTATTAGTTAAGAGCCCACCAGCAACTCTGGATTTGCCTGCGTTAGGAGAAGCACTCAAACCTCATCACACTCTGAATGAGACACTTAAGGAAACATCCACAGCAGTTACAGCCTTTGATGGATCCCTGCCTGTGGATGTGCACGGCTTAATGAGCTTGTAGTGGGAACGAGGAGAGCAGAGGGGGAAGAGGGTGATGCAGCTGCCAGCAAATCACTCATCTTCACCGAGGAGGTTCATGATCTGCTCTCAATATTTAAAGCCCAGAAAGGGAATCAAGTTGAAGCAGGCACGAAGTTCTCCCCGAAAGCGCAGAAATTGTGAAAGATGTGCAGGAAATACAGAGCAGGCAGGAGCTCGTCGGAGATTTCCATCAGCGTCCACAGCCAAGAAAATTCTATCCAAGAAACTCTTTGCCAAACCACAGGGTGATGGAGCAGCTGGGGGACATCGCAGGACAGGGTGTGACACCACGTCAGGGAATGCCCTTCACTCGTGGCCTTGCTGCCCAGGTGGGAGCTCCAGAGACCCCCGAGCAGCCCCAGCACACACGGACAAATCCGCCCAAGAGCCCGCTGGGAGATGGAGAAGTTCTCATTTCAGCCACAAGGAATTAGGGCAAACAAAGGGAGGGCAAGGACAGATTTAAACCCAAACCCTAAAGTACCCGCAGTCCCTTGGCCGAATGGTCATTTATTTAAGGACCTAAACTTTAAAAGATCATCAATGATTGATGTGCTATAAAATCACCAAGATCACTCAGATTCACAGCAGAACAAGGGGACTGATTTTAATTTTTTTCCCCCAAATGAGCAAACATTTTTTTAAATTGTGGAGCCAGCCTTCCACTCAGTAATTTAAAATAAGTGATTATTAAAAAAAAAAAAACCAAAACCAGAATAGAAATAAAAACAAAGCAAACTCCAGTGACGTGAAATTCAGATTTCTGCCAAAATCTACTTCCTGAGAAGGAGATAATCTGAAAATATTTTACTTGAAAAGGAGAGAGGCATCTTTAACTTGAATGCCTTTTGAAATGAAGTAGGAAAAAAGCTCATTCTAGAGGAGTTTAGGCAACCCTCTCTTGCAGCAGAGACAAAATCCCACGTCCCGGGAAACTCAGCCGGTGGGATTTATCCCGTTCCAAGGCTGCCCTGCGGCGGGACCCACGCGGGACGGGTTCATTGTCCCGGCACGGGCTGTGCTGACGCACTTCTTGTTCTGGCGGAGCTCAGGCCGGCATCTGCTGCCTCCCCGCAGCTCCCGGCCCCACGGTCCCGCCTCCGCCTCCCGGGATGGTGTGCGAGGACAGAAGGTCACTGTGGCGGTCACCACGGCCGCGGGGTGCAGCGTTTCCAGGCCAGCTCCTGCCCCCGGATTGCTCTCAGTGAAACAAGAGCACCTTCCGAGCATCATCCACCGGCCGAGCAGCTCCCTCTGCTGCTGCTTCCAACACGACCCAAACCGCGTTTGCAGGGATGAGGAGGCAGCGGGAGGAGTTTTGGGCAGCGGTGGGCTGGCAGAGCACAGTCTCTGGGGTGGAGTGAGCAGCTGGCTGCCTGGTGACACAGAAAATGTTCAGTGACACCTGAAACACCTGCACGTGTCCCAGCTCCTGGAGAGACGCAGCACAGCAGATCCCGGGACGCCTCCAGCAGCCACAGGCAGCTGGACTGAACCACATTACTCATATGAACCAACTCCAGACCAACCCCCAAGTTTTTTGGTTTATTTTCCATCCTTTGGGATCTTTTTTAGGAAAAATAAATTAAAAAAAAAAAAAAAGTCAGGGCTACCCATGACCAAACAAAAGCCTTCACTGAGTGCAGGAAGATCCTTTGGTATCTCACTCACTTGTGTCTGTGTTCACCTCCCTCACTGGGACCACTTCCAGCTCAGATGAGCAGAAATCCTGGGCAGAGGGTATCAAAAGAGCCTTTCCATGGTTAATTTTGGAGGTGTTGCATTAACCACTGCACACTCTGCCTTCAGTCTCAGAGTGTGAATCTCCATGGCCTCTCCTGAACCAAGGCATTTTATCAACCTGGCATTTGCATTCCTGGCCCTTGGAGGTTTGGGGATGCCAGGCACCTTGTGAGCTGGCAAACACGGGGATTAGCAGTGGAAAGGTGAGAAAAATGAGCTGCTGGCTTATTGCCCATCCCAGGAGGAGGACAATTTACAGCAGAACCAGTGGACCGATTTTAGGTTTTTTTCATATTGTCCTAGTGGTGACAATCCTCCAGCCCCTTGTCCCAGTGGTGACAATCCTCCAGCCACTTGTCCCCCAGAGTCCTGAACCCCCTGACATGCTCAGCAGTGCCTGTGACACAGCAGGAGACAACCCGTCTCGGGCTGAGGATCAGGTGGGTGACAGCTTCCACTCTGAATAACACGTGGAGAAACTGAGGCACAAAGCAGCTGGGATGGGTCAGTGGTAAACAAAAAATGTGTCCCCCAGGCTCTGCCATGAGGATGGAGCCGCACAGAGGTGTGGCTGGTTCAATATGTGTTTAACAAAGTGACCCCAGGAGGGTCCAGCTGTGGCAGGGACAGCCAGGAGGGAAGGCAGGGGGACATGCAGGCTGTCACCCAGTCACGTCTTCATTCTTCTGCAGGGACTGGCAACGATGCCAGCAGCTTCCTGGCAGCCCTGGGGATGGAGTGGAGGTGCAAGGGAGGTGTCCACCCACCCACCAGGCACATGGAGGAACCACCAGTTCCATCACCCACCAGCTGCCGGACGTGCCTGTGTTCGGGTTATCTCCCACCCACGGCCAGGTTGGACCTGGTGATAACCTCGGGCTGTGTGAAGCAGTGACCCAGGGGTGACTGGCATCCGGGTTTATCTCAGAAGGTTTGTTTGGACAAGGGTGTCCACCCTAAATAGAAAATAACTGGCATCCTGTTTAAGGGCTGGGCTGTGCCGCCACAGCCAAGCAGCTCCAGGTGGGAGCGGAACGGCAAAGCTCTTATTTTGTAGAGCAGAGTTGTACTCAACATGACCTTGAATCCATCCCCCCAGGACTCTGCGTAGCCCTCAACATCTTTTTCCAGCATCTTCTCCTGCCTGCAGACCGTGGTCACTAAGGAACAGGGAGCAGGTGGGACTAGGCCCCCCAGAAAAGGAGGAATGGTTGATCTGGAAGCACAGGAGCTGTTCAGAGCAGAGATGCCAGCTCAGAGGAAGAGCTGCAGAGATGGGAGAGGGATGTGTCCCACGGCTGCAGGGTGAAGAGTTATGGTCCTGGACTGGGCAGAAGACCCAGAGGAGCAGAGAGATTCAGAATGATAAATGAAAAGCAAATTCTGCTTCGGACAGCAGCTACAGAGCCACACACAGGAGCGTGAGGAAGAGCCAGTTTTAGGATTCTTCACTTTCTCCCATAGCCTGAGGGCAGCCACCTCCTGGAGGCATCTAAAATTCTTGGATGAAGCTTCCTGATGGTGAAGCACAAGTTCACGGTTCCCCACCAGAGCTTGGACCCTGGGTGAGAAAACTCAGCCTCTGCATTTCACAGCATTGACATCCCAGCAAACCCTGCCTGGAACAGAAGCAGCTCCTCAGGATTGTTTATCTGCTGGCTCTGCCTGCTCTGAAGTGGAGCAATTTGATGATGTCAGCCCAATAACCCTGGGAATATCTTAAGAGGAGTCATAAATCGCTGACAATAAGTTAATCACTTGAGCAAATAGCTAAGGCAAGGAATACTTTGTTCTAAAATGGAGTAAAATTTGCCAGATTAAAAAAAAACCAAACCCAAAATACTCTTCCTCAGTGCTTTCTGCTGTTGCTGTTGACAGGAGAATGATCCTTAAAGAGATTTCCTATGGAATTGCTGTCTCCTCCCCCATGGGGCAGAGGGAAGGCTAAAGCAGCTCTTAAGGTAATTCCAAATTTAAGATCTTATGTCACCAGGTCGTTCAGGAGGCAGACTTTGTAAAAAAAGCAGCAAGATAAAAATCCTTCTCCTCTATCACATCACAGGGCAGCCTTGTGTCAGCTTTCACCTGAGGGTGTGAAAATGCTGGAAATGCAGCAGGATGCCACCCCTTTGCTCCTGGAGCAGCACAGAGTTATCCCTTTTCCGAAGGAATACAATGGGATGCTTCTTGTCCAAGCACAGCCTTGGTCAAAAAAATTTCATTGCATGAGTTGCATCTTCCTCCTTCTGCTTTGAAGTTTGACTGTGCTGACCAAGAGGTCGCTGCCTGGAAATGTTTATGAGGGAAATCACCGTTTTTCATGATGGAAAGCTGAGCCAGGGCATTCCTTTGCTGTTCCACCAGCCCGTGGAATCCTCCCCAGCAATGCAAAATGCACACGGTGCTGGTGAAGGAAGAATCCTCCCTAAACTTCAGCCAGGAATTCCTTTGAGAAATCACTTCTGGATGAGCAAGTTGATTCGTCCCAGCACTCCGTGTCACCCTGGACTGATGGACCTACCGTGTTTCCCCTTTTCTTTCCCAGCTAAGAAGTCATGCCAGAAATTTTCCATCTTCACGGGGTCATGGGCATGTGAGACACCTGACTGAGCACCTGCAGAGTGTCCTCCTTAGCCAGCAACCAGGGAACAGTCAGGACACATCAAACTGCACTTGGCACTCGCACTTCAGCAGCTGGAATGAGCTGGGTGGGACGGGGATCAGCAAGAGAAGCCAGAGGGGTGGTGGAGGTGTTGGTGAGGCACCTGCTGTCTTGCAGATGGTGTGATTTTCCTCCATTGGCACACAGAGGATCATTTCCTGATGGTTCTGTTCTAAAATCGAAATTCCTCCCTGTAGTTCTCATCCTTTCCTGCAAGCAGTGGTTCTTTTAAAGAAAAAATTAAAATTAAAAAAAAAAAATCAAGGACGACCTGCCTTGGCAACTCAAGGCAGTTCTACCCCTCTGCAACCAGCAAGCTTGGAGAGAGGACACCAGAAGGGGGGCAGGCTGAAGGAACCTGGTCATTCCCACCTGATTACACAGTTTTGGGCAATGACCAAACACCAGGCTCCATAAACCTAAGGAAACTCCACCAGTGAGGGGGTGGGAGGATGTTTCTTCTCACCCTGACCTGTCTGTGAGGTTTTTCCATATTTTTTCGCTGGGGAGCCCTAGTGAATGACAGATGCACCGACCTGCCAGGCTAAGCGTGCCTGAAGTCAGCACAGGAGAGGGATCAGCCCTCCCTGTTCCCAGCTCTGTCAGAACCAAGGTCAAGGGGGCCAGTCGAAAATAAAAGCTTTCATGGCGTGAACTTTCCTGAGGAAACAAATTTACTCCTGGAAAGGACAGAGTGTGTGTGGCAGGAGCAAGCAGCTCCTTGGGAGCAGCCTGAGCAGGAAGGAAGATATTTGGATTGATTCGAGGTGTGAAACTTGGCCAGGGAAGCTTGCCAGATGTTTGTGTTGGCTGCCCTTGGTCACCAGGCTGTGCTTCCAGCCGGAAGCTTTGTTTTTCAAAGCTGGGCTCTTAATATCCATAATCAGGAGAAGAAGAGTGGGCAGTGAGCAACAAGGTCTGGCTTACACAGGGAGAGGGTTGGTGGAAGAGCTCAGGTAAGAATGGTAGAATCAGAATGGTTTGAGTTGGAAGGGGCCTTAACGCTCATCCCGTTCCCACCTCTGCCATGGCAGGGACACTTCCACTATCCCCAGCTGCTCCAAGCCCCGTCCAGCCTGGCCTTGGATACTTCCAGGGATAAAGGGGCAGCCACAGCTTCTCTGGGCACCCTGTGCCAGGGCCTCACTGCCCTCACACCCAGGAATTCCTTCCCAGCTATGAGAGGTGACCCAGGCAGAGCAAAAAGGTCTTGATTCTGCTCCAGGCCTCGCACAGCCCTTTCCTCTGGATGAAACCGAGTGTGCTGAGCGTACACAAAACATCCTGTACTTCCCTGACACCTGCAGCCAGAGAGGTCCTTGGGAGGCAATTTAAGGACAGTCCTCAGCTGCAAATGTTCTTGGTTTCATCCCTCAAAGTCAGACCTTTATTGTCACAAAAAGGATGTTGTGGCGAGCACTGTCACTTCCAGTCACTGTTGGGAAATGGGCCTTGCCACCAGCCACGTTCCCACATTTGCTTCCAGGACATTTATGAGCATCCCTGCCCCTAAATCACTGCCTAATGGAGTAAGAGAGACCTGCTCTGGGCCACCAAACCCACCTGCTCAGTCCCAGTTCCTCCTTCCAAGGCGTACACAAGAATTACTTGAGCAAAATAAACTCCATGGCTGAGATCCACCTGCAGCTGAGCCAGCAGAGCTGCAGAGGGAAGAACCTCAGCTGTTCATCCTTCCCTCTTGTTTTTCTAATTCTAGGAAAAACAAATAAAATTCTAATTTCTAACCCAATTCCTGGACCTTCCTGTGTCTGTGGTGGCTTCACCATGCTTAAATGGGACCTACAGGCTGGGTCAGGGTGAACCACAGAGGAAAAAGAGCTGTGAAGAAGCATCCCAAAGGGCTCAGCCTAGGGACAGGCAGTGACAGCCCCAGCTCCACAGGACAGCCCTTCCCTGGAGAGCAGGGAGATCAAACTCCCAGGTGCACAGGCCCCAGAGCCCATCCTCATGGCATGCCATGCTTCCAGAGTGGGATCAGGGAGTTGTGACCCCCTCTGAAAGCTCCAGGTTTGGATCAGCAGTGGGATCATGTCTTGTGAATCCTCACCACTGTCGCTGTTGTGGCAGCCATGCAACACACAGAGACACGGATGGTGCCTCACGCAAGAGCCAAAAAGCTGTTTATTCAAGGCAGCAGCCTCCTTCATACAGTTTTGTACCGTCATTATTCGTGTTACACATCCAGTGGCTGCTAAATGACTACAATAGATTCATTGGCTATGATTTAACTACAACACACCATTGTTGGTTACCTATAACCTAAGCCTACAAGCATTAAGAACAGTGTAGATATGTGGCTGTTTTCTTCTTCCATTGTTCGGATTCCTTACTCCTGCTGATGCTACATTCTCACGGGTAGAAAATGATTATTTTTTCTTCTCTTGGGCCTTTTTTATAGATAGAAGCTGCCATCTCCAAGTTAAGATCTGTGAAGCCTTCAGACAGGCTTCCAGGCCCACTGACAGTTCCCACACACCACTCTGGCCTGCAGAGGTGTTTACACCGAGAAAGGGAGAGAGGCAGGAGGAGCTGGCTTTGAAAAATGCCCGCATGGCCAACATGTTGCCATTTTCCCAACCTGGAAATGAAACTCGAGACAGTTTCAGTACAGGGGGTGATATAAAAGTAGATCTTTATTTGGAGGCCTCCAGGGGCAGTTATGGAAGAG
>VYZT01024078.1:413487-441423 GCA_013400735.1 Pomatostomus ruficeps | reverse complement strand
AAAAAAAAAGCAGAAACCAAAACAGCATCAAACATCCTGTGTTTAAATGGCATTTTCAGACTGGACAGTGTAGGAATGAACCCCCAGTGCAGGGCAGAGCTCAGATGCCATTTGCAGATCTTTCAGATCATTTCAGAGCTGAAACAGTTTGAGAGACCTCGATATGGAAACCATTCCCATCCATGCTCCCTTTAGACTTTGCTATGGCACGATTCACATTTCCTCTGCAGAGAGCAGCTCCCATCCCAAACACCCCTGTGGAGGCAGAGAGGGGCTGTTCATCCCACAGGGTGGTTTTTGTTGAACTGGTGTGAGCTGCCTCACACAAACAGCCCAGCTCAGTCCCCTGCCACTGGAGGTGCCTGAGAAAACATCCCTTGGAAAAGGGAACAAAACATTGAAATGGGAAAAACAGAGGGAACATGCACAGATTGAGGACACTGAGATTTTCTTCCTGGGATCCCTTGCTCAGCACACAGAGGGAGAGATCCAGACCCGAAATCTACTGTGGCCTATAATGATTTTATAGTCCCTCTCCATCACAGCTAAGAAGAATCCCACAGCCATGGACAGAAAAAGCCCTAAAACTGCCCAATGCCTCAGCTTACCTGTAAAGGGAAAGAAAAAAATGCTCAAGTAGCACCCCTTGGCTTTCTTCCCCACTTCCAATCCAGAAAAGTTGCCCATCCAAGAGGGCACCTTTTTAATTAATTTGTTAAATCCCAGTCTGAATCCCATAGAAAAGTGATTTTAGTAGTGTCTGCTCAGGGCAGAAGGATATTCTGGAATTCAAGCCCCACATGCAGGTGTGGGCACTTCTGGGAACAGTCTTGCTCCACACCCAATATAAAACATGTGTAAAAGTGCTGCCAGAGCCCCTCATCCAGATGAAATAATTTTGGGATTAAACAGGCACACGTGAAGTAGAAGGACGTGATTGATCAAAGGTGGGATAAGACACTGCCAGCCAGGAGGGCCCTGTTCACACAAAGGGAATCAATAAGGAAGAAGAAAAATCAATAATATTTTAGGACTCTTAAAGTTAAAAACCACAGATGGCACATTCCAAACCCCAGCACTGTTTTTCCTGGCCTGCAGGAGCGAGGAGAACATTCCTCTCCCAAGGGAAAGGAGCAGAGCTGCCGTGTGGAATTCAATAGCCCCTGACTTCCACCTGGTGACGTTTCACAGCACAGGGAATTTCCAGAGATTAAAAGATCTCTATGCTTTGTTTGCTAATTATCCTCTGCAAGTGGCTTCCCTTCATCTCTGGTTTTGTTATGACACAGCAATTGCATTCCTTTGATCTCCACCTTGGCAGTGACACCATAGATGATCATTTCCAACAAAGGATTAAACATTTTGATGTCTCCGCAAGCAGCGTCTGCTGCCACTCCAGCTCCGAGGCAGCTGCAGCATCTCAGCCCTCGTGCTCCAGGGCTCAGAGAGATCACCAGCTGGGAACATGGAGATCACACTGAGGGGCTGGGATGTGTCCAGGGAAGGGAATGGAGCTGGGAAGGGGCTGGAGCAGCTGAGGGAGCTGGGAAAGGAGCTCAGCCTGGAGCAAAGGAGGCTCAAGGGGCCCTTCTGGCTCTGCACAACTCCCTGACAGGAGGGGACAGCCAGGCTCTGCTCCCAGGGAACAGGACGAGGAAAAAGTGCCTCAAGTTGTGCCAGGGGAGGTTTAGATTGGATATTAGGGAAAAACTGGCTCCCAGCAAACCAAGAAGCTCCAAAACATGGTTTAAGATCAGCCAGCTTCTCCAGACCAGTAGGAAGACACACATCCAATGTGCCTCCAAGTTTGTCCTGGTAGACAACTGGGAAAAACCTGCAATCTGGAAAAAAATAAAATGTTTTACTTACAACCCATGGTTAATCTCATTGTGGAACTCACTGCTGAATGTATTTCTGAAGATTTTGAGGTATTAAATTTATAGCTGATTTCCACATTAAATCAAGGAGAGGTTGGACAGGACTTGGAGCAGCCTGGTCTAGTGGGAGGTGTCCCTGCCATGGCAGGGGTTTGGAATGGGATGAGCTTTAAGGTCCCTTCCAACCCAAACCATTCTGTGAGTCTATGAAATACATTTCCTCCTATAGGTTTGTTTCAGCTTTGTGAGACTACTCATACAAAGGAAAAAAAAAATAGAAATCTACATTTAGGTAAAACAAAGATGCTGACCTTAAAATGGTGGGAGATGCCTTGATTTGGTGACATTGCCCTCCTCACCCTGGGTTCTCAGGCACACAGGTTAATGCACTTGTCCCTGCAAGACCTTGCTGGGACAAATCAAATCTGAGCCATGTCACAGGAAATCAGGGTCTGTATGTTTGCAAGGAGTTTGAGGGACAGTGTCACATGTGAGGGATGGAACATTAGAGATAAGGACAGCTGCTTTCCCTCTTCAAGCCACCGCATGTTGGGTACAAGTTCTGCAGCCACCTCTCCTCCTGTGACACCTGAAATAGGAGGGGAGGTCTGTGTGAAGGACAACATCCTCAGTGGTGTCAGGAAGGAGAGAGGGAAGGATCTGTGAATGTTTATACAGGCTTAAAAGGCAGGAAAAATATAGAAGTATATATAAAGTTAAAAAGGTATTAAAGAATATCCAAAGGAGGGCCACAAAGATGGTGAAGGGAATAGAGGAGAAGCCATCTGAGGAGTAGCTGAGGGCTTGTTCAGCCTGCAGAAGACTGGGGGAAGACCTCAGCAGGGTCTGCAGCTTCCTCACAAGGAGGAGCAGAGGGGCAGGTACTGATCTCTGCTCTGTGACCAGGGACAGTGCCTGAGGGAAAGGTGTGAAGCTGTGTCAGGGAAATTAGGTTGGCTAGCAGGAGAAAGTTCTTCATCCAGAGGGTGGTTAGGGCACTAGAATCAGCTCCCCAGGGAAGTGGCCACATTCCCAAGGCTGCCAGAGCTCAAGGAGCATTTGGACAAGGCTGTCAGACACCCTAAGAGACAATTATCCCATTGTCCTCAATCCCTGGGGTTTGCTGACTGTCCCACTGCAAACCTCTGACTCCTCCTGGTATCCAGCAGCTCCAGGCTGAGCTTCATGCCCCTCTCAGGAACTCGATCCCTGAACAGGCAAAACTGAGCTGTGCCGGCTCACGTTACAAGCCCTGAACTGAAACCACTGCCCTGGGAAAGCCCGGGGGCCCTGCCAGCTGTGCCAGGGTTGGCTGGTGACAGGAGTGTGGCCCTGGCTCAGCTCTGGGTGGCACCTTGCCAAGGCACAGCGCTTGCGGTCCCACCCTGCAGAGCATGGAGAGTTTTCTGGCCAGCCTCCCTTAGCTCCTCACTCATTTTGGGACACTGGGGCACACGCTGCTGTCACTCACAGAGCAGAGCAAGCAGCTGGATGTCACAGCACTTGGGATGCCAGAGCAGGAATCACCTTATCAGGACCTTGATGCAAGATACTGGCACGACCAGGGCCTGAGGCTCAGCCACCTGGAACAAAACAGAACCAAAAAATGCTTTGAGATGGAAGAGACCTCAAAGGTCATCGAGTTCCAACCCCTGGTGGCAATGGATCCATCTCCCACTGTATCTTCACCTACCTCAGGACACCCAAAGCCAGCAAGGTGGCACCCATATCCAGAGGGGCCTCAGCCCACAAACCAAACCCCACACGGGGTTCCTGCACACAGGTGCTTGGAGAAGCTGGCACAGAGCTGGTTGTGGCCAGCAAAAAAGGAGCAGGAAGGTGCTGCAGGCTCTTGTACTTCAGTCAAGGCTGGAAGACATCTGAGGGACATGAAAACAAAGCCTCAGGACAGAAAAAACTCAAACAAACAACAAAAAAACAAACAGCTAAAGAACATGTCAAGGACCCATACCCTTCCTAAGCAACTCTGACTGCCCCAGGCTGAGCTTAAATAGAGCTCCAGGGCCCATGGGTGGGGTGCAGGCTGCAAGTGAGGCTGGTCCTGGCCATTAAGGGCTATTCATGCCCTCAGAGCCCTGGCACAGGGGGTGTCTCTGAAGGCAGAGACGCCTACAGGTGGGCAGCTGAATGGAGTCCTTTCCTTGGGAATTACAGCTGGGATTACAGCTGGGATTACAGTTTTCCATGAAGCCACATGAGCAGAACACCTCAGCAAATGTGGCTGAGCCATAAATGCGACACAAGCTTCAAAAAGCCTGGCAGAAGCCCTCAGAAATGCTCAAATACCTCGTTTTCACATATTACAAACACTCTCCAGCTGATCTCAGGTATTTTAGGGGTGGTTCCCTTCAGCATCACCCCCTTCCAACTCTGGGGCTCACACATTGCTCAGTGAAGGGTTTGGGACCCTCAAGCAAGCGGTGCCGCCTCAGCCCAGAAGAGAGCCCACAAACCTGTGCCATCTCCCTGGAAATCATCTAATCAGTGGGGAATGTGACTGGAAGTTAAGGAGCTTAGAAATCCTGGCATTTTAACTTCCAAAGTGCCTGTTTTTCCTGCAGCCCAGCAGGGAAATCGTGCAGCTCTGATGCCAGCCGATGGCTTTGGGGATATTATCTCTTGTGAACATTAATACCTACGGGCACACAAAGGCACAAGGCTGGAGGGGAAGGAGTCCCACCCAAGGAAGGAAGGCTGTCTTCTTTTTATGCATTTGCACTAAAAACTGATTCTAAATTCAGCTTTAGGAAAGGTCAGTTCCCATGCAAGCATCCATGTGAAGCTTCCGTGTCCGCAGGAAGGATCATGGGCTGTGGCAGCACTGCCAAGGGGCTGCTCAGTCCCTCAGAAGACCTTGGTTTGTGTGAGAGAGCAATGGAGACCTTATAGTGAGCAAAACTCTCTTGCTGGTTCACAAAGCCAACAGTGTGAGCTGTCCCAGGAGCGTCCATGACATTGAAATGGGTTGTGACTTCACGTTCCAGGGACATCAGCACAGGGAAGGGGCAGAACCAAGTCCCATCTCCCCATCGTGTAACCCAAGCTCTCTTTTGAGCTGTAAGGTGGACTCCCCATCCCTGGAGGTGTCCAAGACCAGGCTGGATGGAGTTTGGAGCAGTCTGGTCTAGTGGAAGATGTCCCTCCCATGGCAAGGGGTGGAACTGGATGGTGTTTGAAGTGCCTTCCGACTCAAACCATTGTGGGAATGTATGAAATAAATATCTCAGGGACCTTGTGTGGCTTTGAAAACCAGTGAGAGACCTTGGAAGGAAAAAAGCAACGTGTGAACTCTGCTCTCAGCCCACCCCTGGCCAGGATAACACCTGCCCTTCTCTGATCAGGGAAGGTAATTCAAGAACCAGCATGACCCAGCAACAGGCTGCTCCCCTTTTCTGGATCCGTACTTTACTCTTCACCCTTCTCCTCGTGGAGTCATCCCCAGATGTGCAGACCTGGCCTGAATCCCACAGGAGCACACAGTGCCTCTGGTTTCCATAACCACTGGATGGGATGCAGGGGGAAGGAAGAACCCTGTCCCTTTTGAAGACATTGGAGTTCATCTTCAATGGCCCCGGCAGCACAGACGTGGAATGAACCTCTGGATCAGGAGGTTCTGGAGATGATGCACTCAGAGCTCTTCAAGGTGACTCCTTGGTGGGATGGGGGGAGATGTCTTCCAGACCAGCACATCACCACTTTCTTGGGAAGAAAAACAAATTATATGAGGTAATAATGAGTACCCTGGGGTATGAACTGCTCCTGGTACTGCTGACAGCTGCACCTTGGCCAGCAGCAGCGTCCTGGCTTTTCAGCAGGGCCTCCACAGTAGAGAGGTTCTGGATTGGGTCTCCTGCTGCAGGAGACTCCACGGACTCCCCTGCTTGTCTGGCTTGAGCTGCAAACCCAGGGTAGAAGCCACCACCTCAGGTTAGGGTCACCACTTTACTGAGAGCTGCTGACCTAGGCCAGACTTTGTTACAGTCACGAGCTTACTTCCACCTCCCTCCCCTTTTCCACAGGTAGCATTTCGAGCTGAGGTGCTTCTCCCTCCTCTCTGCTTGCAGCCAGGGATGCTGTGGGCCTCAGGCAATCTTTCCTTCCTTAGGGAACGCTGCAAGATGCTTGGCCAGCAAACAGATAAGGAATTTGGCCCTCAGGAGATTGCTCCGGTGCCCGAGAGCACCTCTCGTTTCCAGAAGGACACATTGATGATGGTAAAGTCAGATCTTACCTGAAGCAACTCAGGAAGTGCTTCTAGCTGGTGTTTTCCCAGGAGATTTTCACCTCTAGGAAAGAGAAGACCCACCAGGACACACAGTTCTGCTGGCCATGTGGGAATGGGATGATCAGTTTTGCCCTCAGCTGGATCACTCACACTGTGCTTCATAGCCCCTGTGGGCTCCTTTCTCCAGAGACCTCCTGGTCACCCCAGCCTGAACCTCCAAAAATTTGGCTGCTACTTCTTCCCTGCAGCTCCTGAGCCCAGCTCAAGTGTCCTGGCTGGCTGGGAGCCCACGGGTGGCTGCTGGGTCCTGGAGGGATTTTTAGTGCCAGTGGCTCCAGCTGGTCTGGCAGTGCTGGGGGCAGTTGGTAGGGGAGGGAGCAGGAAAATAACGCGGCGAAAAGACGTGGCTGTGGCGCCGTTTTGTAATCCAAGGGCTCTCTGGTTTTATTCGAGCTTGGGAAAGCCCTGAGGGATGTCTCTGCGAGGAGAATAAAGAGGGAGGGCACTGAGTTGTCAGGGTCAACCAGCTGCTCGTGTTTCAAGAACGGGCAGGGCTGAGCCCTGGGCAGGATCCTGCAGAGCCGCAGCACAGCCCACGCTGTTTCCATCCTGTTTCCATCGTGCTGGGGTGAAGCGAGGCCAGGACAGCCCCTGCAGCCCCTCAGCCTGGCTCCAGCCTCTCCCTGCAGCCGGGATGAGCCAGACCTTGGACACTGGCAGTGCCCTGAAGGAGGACACGGAGCTTGACTCGACAGCACTTTCCATCAGCATTGGGGCAGGTGGCACAGCGGGGGCTTGAGTAATGCCTTATGATTCAGCTTTTTTATTTTTCAGACCCTGTACTGCTTTAGTCTAACTCTCAAACTCCACATGGGCTGGGAGCTCCTGTTCTCCCATCCTGCTCAGACACAACAAATCCTCTCCAGGCCTGCACTCAAGGACACCTCGTTGTTCCAGGCCCCGAAATGTGGAAACTGAACCTCTAAAAGAGGGGACAGACTTGGGGTAAATTCCATCATCACCTGAAATTGTAATTGGAGAATTAACCCTGATCTGTAAATTGATCAAAACTTATCAAAGTGTAGAAAACTCGTGACCCATGGTCCATCTTGGGTGTGGCCTCTCCCGGAGAGGGCTTCTGACTGCCCAAGACATACATATTTGAGGGCTTTCAACAAATCCCCATTTTATTCTCGTAATCTTGTCTGGCCTCTGTTCTAGGGAGCCTCTACTCAGGCATCATGAGCAAGACCCTCAGCACAGGTGGGCTGAGAGCTGCACCGATTTAGCCCTGTAGTTGCCCTCGTGAAGGTGTTGCTGCCCAAGAAAGAACAAGTTAATCCCAGTGCCACAATGTCCCTGCCCAGGCCATCCTGCTTGTCCCGAGAGGGTGAGGCCTGGAGCAGGGCTGAGGGCGGTGAATCCTTTGAAACCCAACATCTGCACAGAAACTGAGGGACCCCAGACCCCACGCAAGGTGCCACCCTCCTCTCGCCACATCCAGGTGAGATCCTGGCTCGCATCAACCCCTTCCCCACTGTGTCATGATCGCTGTGAACATAAGACCCCGCAGGGCTTAAACCCAACCAGCCTCCACTCAGTCTCATATCAAGGGTTGGGATGCTTCTTCCTGGCCTAAAAGGAGTTTTGGGGCCACTCAGGAGCTTTCATTCCCCTTGGTTTTGTCTCTTTCCTGTCCACAGGCCAAGGACATAACTGGGAAGATGTGGGCATGTATCCACTCCTCTGCAAACCTTCCCAGCACAGGGCTCTGCCCACAGCCTCCAGGCTGCAGGCAGTCAGAAATATTCGGATAGGCTTGTATTCCTTTCCCCTCAAAAGTTCACAATTTATAGATACATATCTTAAGAGGGTTCATTCCCAGCTCAGGGAGTTACAGAAGGGCTGAGGTTCTGCACACACCCCATTTTGCGTGTCCTAAAATGCAACATTATGGGGTGGAGGATGTTTTTTAGTTTGGTTTTGCTGGTTTATTTCATATTTCAATGATTAATATTGCAGTTGTCACCACACCATGAGTTTGGGGTGGTTTACATCCCATCTCCCTAGGGGGAAAAGATTCAAAGCTCAACCTTTCCTTTAGGACACACAGTTTCTTTTCCAGATCAGGGGTATTTGCAGGGCCTTTTTCTCCCACCATATAAATCATAGCAATGGGAGTGTGGGTCTGCTGTGTCCCACAAGCAACCACGTTGTCTCTGGAGGCAGCTCCTCACACGGCAGAGCTGCTCTCCATGCACAGCCCAAACCCACACTCTCAGAAATCATCTCCCAATCCAACGCTTTTTTCCCCCAAATGTCTTTCCTCCCACCTCTCATGCTCAAACAGAGTTGGGGAGGAAGGCAAAGTGTTAGGGAGGCAAAGCAGGAGACCTCTGGAAGCAGAAGGAAGGAGGGAGCTGAAACCAGACACTGGATCTTTCCACAGTGAAATGGCCCGACCCTGCAAGGAGGGTTTTTTCCACTGTACAGTTACTATAGGCTTGATGACAGGAAAGCTAATTATATCAACATCCTGTTTACCCAGCAGCGTGGAGCCGGAGCCCAGATACACTTGGGCTGCGAGGGCCCACTGATCAGGTTTCACGACAGAAACATCTCATCTTTACATCTGGATAATTTTCTTCTGCAGGAGAAGAGCTACCTGCTCCCACTGCCCCCAAATTTGCTGGTTTTCCCAGACAAAGAGCCTGGAAAGCAAATCATGCAACGTCTCTCTCATGCAATTCCTCCCCGAGCTGGGAAACTGCTCACCCTGCTCTTGCTGGAGCTCATGGGGTTCGCTGGAATCCCTGTGGGTTCCTGCTAACCCTGGAAGGGAGCTTCCCCCAGGAACACCCTGACCAAGCAGGACTTCGCAACAGCCAGCAAAAACCACCCAGCAAGTCAGGGCACCTTGCCTCAGTTTCTCTCCTTGACATAATTATATTTTAAAACAACCTGGTACCTTTTTCCCCCTCCCTCCTTGCCCCACACCTCACATTCCTAGCTGGAAGGCAGCTGGGTGTGCTGCAGGGTCCTCTCCAGGTGTGGTTTCATTTTGGTTTCTGCTTTTCCACCAAATTGCCTCACATCAACCACGGCCCCTGTGCTTATCTGTTCTGTCCTACTCTAGAGCTGTCTGGTCTAGAGAAGGGAAAGCTCCAGGGAAACCTTCTAGCACCTTCCAGTACCTAGAGAGGGTTTATGAAAAAGAGAGAGCAACTTTTTACATGGACAGGCAAGGATGGGACAAGGGGAAGAGTTTTAAACTGAAAAAGGAGAGATTTAGATGGGATATTAGGAGAAGAGCCTTCCAGTGAGGGAGGTGAGGCCCTGGCACAGGGTGCCCAGAGAAGCTGTGGCTGCCCCTGGATCCCTGGAAGTGTCCAAGGCAAGGATGGTACAAGGGGAAGAGTTTTAAACTGAAAAAGGAGAGATTTAGATGGGATATTAGGAGAAGAGCCTTCCAGTGAGGGAGGTGAGGCCCTGGCACAGGGTGCCCAGAGAAGCTGTGGCTGCCCCTGGATCCCTGGAAGTGTCCAAGGCCAGGCTGGACAGGGCTTGGAGCAGCCTGGGACAATGGAAGGTGTCCCTGTGCATGGCAGGAGGGGGAAACTAGGGGAGGGTCAGGCTCTGCTCCCAGGGAACAGGGACAGGATGGGAAGAAACAGCCTCAAGTTGTGCCAGGGGAGGTTTAGATTGGATTTAAGGGAAAATTTCTTCATGGAAAGGGAGGTCCAGCTCTGGCAGAGCTGCTCAGGGCAGTGTTGGAATCCCCATCCCTGGAGGGATTTAAAATCCGTGTGGATGTGGCACCTGGGGACATGGGGCAGTGGTGGCCTTGGCAATGGTTCCTGGGGAATGGTTGGAATTAAAGCATTTTAGAGGGCTTTTCCAACCTAAATGGCTCTATGGTTTTACAAACCTCACAATCAATTTCCGTAAAAAAACAAGACCCAGGATCCGCATCTCATCCAAGTCTGAGTAGCCAAGTCTGTTTTAAGGATTTTGTTCCTTTTGCCAAAGGAAGGCTTGGTCCTAATTAATGTCAAGCCAAATGCCGTGGCCAAGGCTCCGGGAGCTCACTCTTGTTGCCAAATCCTCTTCCTTCCTTCCTTCAGGTCAGCTGCAAAACTGAAACCACCACGGTTTATCCTTATTATGCATTAGCAAGGTCCAGGTGTACTTAAAATCCTGCACCACAGAAATGTCCCTGAAAAACACCCTGACCCACCTTTTTCCCCTTCTCTCGAGTCCTCTTTCATCAAAACCATCTAAAGAGGAGGGGGAGGTCACTCCTCAGGCCCTGTGACCTGTGTCACCTCACGGAGTACCAAAATAGGTTGAATCCAGAGCAGGAATGGCAAAGCCTGGCAGGATCTGGGCTGGGATGCAGCCATCCATCAGGGATACCTGCTGGATTCATGGAGAACCTCAGGTCATCTGTAAGGGGCTGGCTGATGGGACAGAGAGGGACAAAGGGACATGCAGAGGTTTCCAGAGCAGCATCTGAAGGCCAAAGCTGAGACAGGATTGCAGCCTGTGCCTGCACCAGCGTCCTGCAGGAGCCACTGCACCTTCATCTAAGGGGGTCTGGCTCATTCCTCCTTTACCACTGGAAAAAAAAAGTGGATTTAAGTGGCCAGAAGGACTTACGAATCTGGCAAATCTCTCTAGCCAGATGGAAATAAAAGAAGAAAAAGTACACAGCAGATGAAAAAAAGTCAACATCTGCCACAGCTTATTCACACCAGCAGCACTAAATCAAAACAGGGTTAGGGCTAGAAACAAAAGCAAAACAGCTCTTTTGGTTTGGGTCAGATTTCCTTTTATTTTTCCCCCCAGTCTGTGTTTTCAGTGGAGGGGGTTTTTCTGTTTATTTACTTTGTTTGACTCAGCCCCAAAAGTCCCTTTGATTGTTCAGTGTGAGCTGAGGGCGAGACTGGGTTGTTTGCACAGCTGCCCTCACGCCCTGCAGAGCACGAGCCCCTCGTGACGGAGGGTGTAGGGACAGGCACCTGGGGACAACCCAGAAGTGCCACATGAGATGTCCCAGGACAGGAGGGGTGGAAACAGTGTGGAACAGATTTTCCTTTGTCTTCCAGAGTCCCCGTGCAGCCCATGGCACCCTGCAAGGACAGGAGTGTGGTGAAGTCAGACAATCATGGAATGGTTTGGGTCAGAAAGCACCTTCAAAGCCCATCTTGTTCCAACCCTCTGCCATGGTCAGGGACACTTTCCACCATCCCAGGGTGCTCCGAGCCCTGTCCAACCTGGCCTTGGACACTTCCAGGGATCCAGGGGCAGCCACAGCTTCTCTGGGCACCCTGTGCCAGGGCCTCCCCACCCTCACAGGGAAGAATTTCTGCACAATATCCCATCTAACTCTGTCCTCTGGCAGTGGGAAGCCATTCCCTCTGTCCTGTCCCTCCATCTCTTGTTCCCAGTCCCTCTCCAGCTCTCCTGGAGCCCCTTTAGGCCCTAAAAGGGGCTCGGAGCTCTCCCTGGAGCGTTCTCCAGGTGAGCACCCCCAGCTCTCCCAGCCTGGCTCCAGGGCAGAGGGGCTCCAGCCCTTGGGGCAGCTCCATGGCCTCCCCTGGACTCTCTCAGCAGCTCCAAGTCCTTCTGCTGTTGGTCCCAGGGCAGGGGCAGCTCTGCAAGTGGGGTCTCACCTGAGTGGGGCACAGGGGTTGAATTCCCCCTTTCCTGCTGTCCAGGATCAGCCCAGGGCACGGGGGGTTCTGGGTTGTCAGTGCCCCTGACTCGGTCATGTCAAGCTTCTCATCCATGAGCACCCCCTTTGCATGAGGAACCAGATGTAAAAAAAGGAGACCAAATGAAGACCCCGAGGCTCCAGTGAGGGTCACAGACCCTGCACTCATCCAGGCACAATGTGACAGTCCCTTCCTGCTGCTCCAGGACATGGATTAGGACCCCGGGGCTTGGCTGAGTTGTGCAGTGGGACAGAGGTGTTGGACTGGGATATCCCAGCTGCTGTTCCAGAGCAGCTTCAGTACCTTGAAGCTCCTCTGCTAAATCTGCCAGCTCCACAGGGTGCCCCTTGGCATCTCCCCAGGGCAATTTTACCTCTGCTGAATCCATCCTTAGGGAGGGAGGAAGCGCTGGGTGCACGGAATGCACATAGTATAAACTTCCCTGGGACTAATAAAGGATTTTGGGAAGACATAAAGAACTTCAGGGCACTCTCCACCAGCCCTTTCTCCCTTTTCCCTGGTGGAGCAGTGCAGGATGAGCGGCCTTGCTCTTCCAGGAGCAGGCACAGCAGGCTCATGGCCAGCAGGGGCGAGTGGCTGCCAGATAAGGATGGGATCTGCTCAAGGACAGTCCCATCCTTGGCAGGCTCAGTGAATTCTAGGATCTTCCCTGCCCCCGGCTTTCAGGGCCCCCTCAGGGGGACGAAACGGCTGCAGAAAATGGCTGGGAGCTTCCCACCCAACTGGAGCAAAACAGTTGGGTTTTTTTTCCCTCCTAATCTAATTCTTGCAAAATGCTGAACTATTTTAGCTGAAATTTTCCAAAAACATTTCAGCCTGGAGGCAGCAAGCCAGCCTGGGGAAAAAGGAGTTGAGTCTGGCAGAGTTATCAGTAATTAAAGGCAAAGTCTCAGAAAAACAAGGAGTGTGTTAATGACAGATCCCAGCTCTCCCTACAGACAGGGAGCACCTCACCAACCACTGAAATAGAACTGCCCTGGGGCACCAGAAAGGAGTGAGGGATGGATGGATGGATGGATGGATGGATGGATGGATGGATGGATGGATGGATGGATGGATGGATGGATGGATGGATGGATGGATGGATGAAAATGGGAAAAAAAGGCAGAAAATCCCATTTCCCACTGAGACAAAGGGCAGGGTACTCCTCGCGTGTTCCAGATAAAATCCTACAAGCACAACCTCAGTCAGAGAGGTCCTCTCAGCCCCTTCTCTGTGGCCATCACAGTGCCATCACAGTGCCATCCCACTGGGAGCAGGGACGGAGTCGCCAGCTAACCCAGTTCAGAGTTTTCTGCTGTCTACAGGAACCTTTGGTGTTCTCCAGACCACGAGCCCCAAGTTCCCGGGGCACCAGGATTCCCAGAGGTGACGCTTCCTCTGAAAATCACAGGGAAATCACACATGGCCTTCGACCACAGAAAATGTCATCCCCAGCAGAAGACAAAATAAAAGGGACGTTTTGGGATGTAAAAGGGCACAGTACAACTGAATAAATTCCACAAACAAAACCCTGCTTGCTCCAAAGGCACAAAGCGGCCCTCTCTACCCTGGGAAAAGCAGGCTCATGACCCATAAGCCCCCAAAATGACCACGAAAAGCTTCACCAGGATGCACATCCCAAATGTCACGCGCTGACCTGGGGTTTCTAGGCAGCTCAGCTACTGACCACACGTGGGAATAGCACTGCAGAGCTCTGCTCCTGCTCAGGGCACAGGCAGTGGGAAATGCAACCCGAGATGTAATCCAGCCACAGGCAGCTGGAGGGAGGCAGATTTCCATCGAAACCACAAAACGCAGGAATTGCAGAGGCAGCAAAAGCTGTGAGCAACCTGAAACCCTGCTCTGGCCAAGAATATTTACATCTCACTTGGGATCAGCAGCACGGACAGGCCAGCACGTTCAGGCCTCAGGAACACTGACTCAGGAATTTTTGGCATGTCAAATTATCTCATCTGGGGGGTTTTTTTTGGTCTGTTTTCTTGCTTTTGAACCATCTTTTCAGGCTCCTCTGTGCAGCTGAAGGCACCGGGCATTTCTGTTGCTTGAAGATCCATTCCTGCAGTATTTCTGTGGGCACTCACACAAGTCAGGGCGGTGAGAAAAAGCAGCAGGGATCTCAGCTAACAGCCCCCATCATCTGAATCCCCGGCACAGTGTTCTGAGTTAATTGCTATGATGGGTTTTATTAATTGATGTTATTACTTTGGTCCCTAAGCTCTCCTTTCACAGATCAGGATCACATTGTGCAAGCTGCAATGCAACAAAAATGCAGTTTATTGTGCAAAGAGATGGATTTCCAGCACATTTTAAGCTGTATTTCAAGTTTGCAACAAAATTCAAGAATTGAGTGAGATTTCAAACCTTTGTACTCTTGGACAGGGGAGTGATACAGAAATAGAGTCAGGATCCAAAAGGATATTTGGCAATATATCCATGCAAGGACAGGTTGGACAGGGCTTGGAGCAACCTGGTCTAGTGGGAGGTGTCCCTGCCCATGGCAGGGGTGTGGAGACCAGATTGTCCATAAAAACCCTTCCAGCCCCAACCATTCTGGAATTCTTTGGTCAATCCCTATCCCTTCTTCCCCCAGCTCCTGCCTCCCTCTCCATCAGTGGGTGAGCAGAGGGGAGGTCAGTTGGAGCTGGGACAGCTGTGTCCATCACAGCAGGAAATCCTGCTGTGGGAAGGGACCGTGGCTGGGAGAGGAAGGAAGACAGGGAAAACTAGACTCTCAGGATTCAAAGCAAATATCCTGTGCCAGCCCCATCGCGGGCCCTGTGATGCTCATGTCCTCGCCGGGGTTCTGAGATTTGGCTCAGAGCCCCATTTCAGCTCCTGTTTTAAATATTTATATATATATATAAATTTGCTTTAGAGCTCCCTTCAGTGGTTATCTCTTTTCTGTGCCCTCACTGCTGCCGCTCTGCCTCCCATCACTGCACTGAGTTGCTGGTGTCCTCTGCTGAACCCCATCCCAGCCATGGCCCTCCAGAGTGGCTTCCCCAGGGAATGGTCACAGCCCCAAGGCTTCCAAAGCTCCAGGAGGGTTTAGACAATGCTCTCAGGCACATGGGGGGATTTTTGGGGCTGCCCTGTGCAGGGCCAGGAGCTGGATCAATGATCCTTGTGAGTCCCATCCAGCTCAGTGTATTCCATGATTCAGAAGTCATTACTTTTACCTCCTCCCCCTCTCCCACACAAACCATCCTAGGACATCTTCCTGGTCCTATATCCCTCACTGAAGAGGAATCAAAGGTCTTTTCTGTCCTCCCCAGCAGTCCACAACCTCACACAACTGCAGGTCCAAGCAGCAGGTTCCACTCTAGAACATTTTGAAGAGGGGGCTGAAGTAAAAGGGGGACATGCCGAGACCTCAACCTACAAAAATTTCCCAAAGATGGGATCTTGCATTCACATCTAAAAGAACTCTTCATTCCAGACATTCCCAAGAAATTTATCTGGATGAGTGGAGTTAGTAGGTTGCCCCCAAATCCACTCCTCCTTGAAGGGCTGGACCCAAGACATTAGACCCATGGAGGAGCTTGGTGTCACTGCCAAAAAATACAGGTTTCCAAAGCCCGGTGGGAGTGGACACCAAGGCCTTTTCCAGCAGGAAAAGCTGCTCCCAACCTTTGCTGCGGGTGGAGGAAAGGGGAACATCCATGGATGTCCTCTCAACCCCCTGCTCCAGCTCCCCAGGGAAGAGCCCCATGCCCTGCCCGGTGCTCGTGGTTCCGGAGCCTCCTCCGCACCAGCACTCCTGTGCTTCTGGATACAGCCACTAGAGGATGGCAGTGTCCCAGGCCACGCCGGGAATCGCCAGGATCCTGCTTTGGATACCGACAGCACGGAGATCTCATCAGCGCCAGGCCCCCCAAAATATCCATCCCGAGTCACTCCAGTCCAAAACACAAACTGGAAGTTCCCAGCCCTCAGCTCGGCTTTGCGTCCCAAGCAAAAGCGGCCCCTTTGGAGACTGGAAACTGGGATTTTACGGGGGATCAGCCCCCACGTGCTTCCTGGTCCCCTTGGGTGTGTTTTGATGAGTTACCTGGTGTATTTCCAGGTCTCGCTGTGTCTCCCCTCCAATTTCTGTGACCACGGGATGGTCAGAGCCTCGTTATCAGAGAGTTCCTCCCACCTCCACAATTTTCCTGCATCCACCGTCAGAGGTTCCGACCTCTGGGCTCTCCATGGGGTCATGATTTCCAGCAGAAAGCAGAGCCTGATAAGCCAAGGAGATGGAGGCAGCCCAGCACCTCAACCCCAGCAGCCCAGCACCTCAACCCCAGCATCCCCCCAGGACACCTTGGAGGGGATTTTCAAGGCAGATGTCTGGAAATTATGAATGCCAAGTAGAAGCCCAATTATGCCAAAAATATCCTGTCTGAGGCACAGCTTGGAGGAATATTCGCCCTCCTGAGGAAGCATAACAGCAGAGCTGAGCTGCAGAATGAGATGAGCTTTGAAGAAGAGCTCATTGGGGAATAAAACGTCATTGGTTTTATCAAAATAAGATCACGGATATGAGTGTGGTGAGACCTCTGGCTGCCTCGTTCATGGGTGTCCATCACCTGCTGCAGCCAGGGATCCTCAGCAATCCACTGGGAATCCTCCTCCCCGCTTCCCTGGGGCTGAATTCTGCCCAGTGGGGCGAGAGTTTTGCTCCAGGCAGAGGAGAAAATCTCCATTTCCTCTTGGGCTTGAGCAAAGCAACCAGGGCATCAGGAAGAATTAATTATCTCAGTATGCAAATCAGTCTCAGTATGCAAATAGATTGGATTTGCTCATGTGTCCTTGGAGTGAATACTGGCAGCGACGGTGACATCTTCTCACAGGTCACCTGTGGCTTTCCCCTTCCGTCTCACAAAGATTCCAAGTGCATCCTGCCCTGCCTGGTGGATCTGCTGGGCTGGCCCAGCACACCAAGGGCTCTCTTGGACCTGGGAGCCCAAAATGGAATGTGGTCTCCAGGTCTTGCAGTGATCCCAGGTCCTGCCCTGCAGGTGTCCAACCTGTCCCAGGATGTGACATCTGGATGTGTCCCAGGATGTGACATCGGTGTCTGCTGAACTTCAGCAGGGGCCTGTGGACCTCATCCTCCCTCCTGCTGAACATCCACCCTGCTCCCCAGTTTGGTGTTATCCACAAAATGCAAAGAGCCACTGCTGGCACTGAGAAACCCCAAGGTAAACCCCAGAGGCTGGGAAAAAAAAAATAAAGCTCCTTGAGTGCCACTTGTTGGGGACCATCTGCACAAGCCATTGGCTGCTTTTGGGGGCCGGAGGGGTATTGTGACACCTTGCCCTTCCCAAAATGTGTCCCAGTCCCGGGGAGGGGGACCCGGTGGCACAGAATCCTTCCACAGCATCCCTGAAACAATTTTCCACTGCTAATTAAAGTCTCTGATGTCAGTGTTTTGATTCCAGGCAGTTGCATAACACCTGGAGGTGTCCAGGGCTCTGCGCCGCATCGAGGGCAGGGATGGAAATAGATCCACCAAGTTCCAGCTCCCTGCTCCCCAACTCCATCCCTGCAGCCGTGCTCCCATCCTGGTATGGGCACAGGCGGGATGGACGGCCCTGGGGAAGAGGTTGTTTCTCCCAGAGGAAGGTGCAGGTGGTGGCAGAAGCACTGCTAGTGTCCCACCCTGTGGTGCCTTCAGAGGGGTCCCCAGCCCGCTGTCCCCTGCCACCCTCCCACGGATCATCCAGAGGAGCATCCGGACCCCTTTTCGCTCCAGTGGGAATTTCCACGTGGTGGCTCAGCTTTCCCCACCCAAACAGGGTTATAAAAAGGCACTGCAAGGCCTGAGGTCTATCCAGCAAATTCCTCCAGCACCAGGGTAGGTTTTCACTGGGCACTGGCCTGAAGTCTCGGAGCTGGAGCCAAGTCCAGCTGAGACAAAGCACCCTACCCGCCTGCCAGCTGGATGCGGTGTGCCCCAGATTTCTGGGAAAGGTGTCCAGCCAGAGGCGTGTGAAGCACTGCCCAGGTCAAGCGCTCCTCACCCTCGCACAGAACAAGGCAGGGGATACGTGAATGGAATCAGGAGCCTCCTCCCCACCCAGCCTGCTCCATAGTGCATAAATAACCCCAGGGATGCTCAGTGCAAAAATTCCTGCTGCCCCGTGGAAAAGCTGGCAGCTGGAAGGGCACCGTGAGCTGTCCTGGCTCTGCCAGAGCTGGTGGGACAGCTGGTGAAGGGCATCTGCTTCACCCAGGCTCAGGGTGGGCTTTGGCCAACACCTGAGTGAGGTCACCCAACACCACTGACTCCAGCCTCAAAATCTAAGGACACATCCCAAATTTTCTGGGTCCAGGCCACTCCCAAAGCCTTGGGACAGCCTTGTGTTAGTGCAGGTCTGCCAGCCCTGCTCTGCAGAGGTAATAATCCTCTTCAGCTAAAGCCAAGGCTCTGACCCCAACTTGTGCAGATTTTGGGGAGCTGCAATGTTTTCCAGAGCTTCCCGCTCTCTCCCCTCCATGTGATGCTGTGCCCCACACTTCCCATGGGAACTGCAGATCTTTCCCCCTCTATTCCCAGGGGCACTGGGAAAAGCATCACTCAGAGCCCCGAGAAGGTGGATGTCCCCAGGGAGAACAGGTCACCCCAGTGGGCTGTGCCTCAGTTTCCCCAGCTGTCAAAAGAGGATTAGTTCACTTCCAGGATGTCATGAGGCTCAGGAATAAACACTCCCGGGGCAGGATCAAGCCTCACAGAGGCAGCAGCTTATCTGGACTGCTCCCAGCACTGCCCAGGAAGAGGAGATGTGGTGGAGCATCACCTCCCCAATTAGCCTGGTGACAGGCAGGGTCACCACGGGCGTGGACGTGTGACGAGCTGGCTTTCCCCATGCCAAGGAATTACTCCAATTGCTGAGCCCTGGTTATTCCAGTCTCCCCATTTACCCAGAGTAAACACAGGGAGGGTTTATGGGGACAGAGCCGATGTCACACCTGCCCCATGAGATCTGCCACGTGCAGGTGTCCTGTCAGGGTGGGACAGGAGCTGTAGCCCTTTCCTAGCACAGCTTCCATTTTGGGAAGTTGTTTCTGGGCTGGGATTTCTCCTGATGGAGAGGTGTTTGAGAAGGATTTCATAGCAAAATGGAGAAAACACCATAATCATCACCCTGTTTATGGAGCCCAAAGCCCACCCAACAGCAAGGGAAACCTCCCTCAAGGGTTTTAATCCCTATTTTACACCTGGGGAAACTGAGAGGGATGTAGTTGAGGCAGAGGGCTCCCAGCTGTTGTTCCTCTGCAAGCACTGGAGGATTTTGGGGTGCAGGTAGGATTTTGCACCTTCCCTCACTTTATTGCCCAGCTTGAGCAGAGTGAGGGACACCAATCCCCCCATCCACTCTCTCCTTGGACAATCACCTTCATTACAGCTCCAACAGAGGATCCCACCTTTCCCTCCTCACCCACTGCCTCCTCTACCTGCTTTAAGTCCAACAAGGAGCCAACCTTCTTCCATTACAGGCTTGGGATCACTTCCCACACCACGGGGTGACATTTGGGTTACCCTGCCCAGGCTCGTATTGCAAACCCAGCGCTGCTTCCCACCTGCTCAGCCTCAAGAATATCTGAGTCCCTGAGTGACACCAGTGCCAACTTCCCAAAAAACCACCTGCTCCTCTGCATGGCTCCCAGGGCTGAGGCAGCTTTTGTCTGCACATGGCCTGGGAAGTCCCTTCTCACCTCATTTCAGTGTCAGGGGGCAGTGATGGTGAGGGGAGCTGCAAACCCTCATTTGGGGGATAAAGACAGCCCAGATGGTCGGGGTGAGCGTGTCATCATCCTGCTGCCAGCCCAGCACCGTGATTTCCAGGTGTTTGGTGGCTCTGTCTGATGTGGAGGTTGAGGAAGAGAAACAAACTCTTAGAAGTGACCCATGGGCAGGATTCGCTGACTCCACGAGTTCTTGCAACCAAGAGCTCTGAGAAAGGCCAGGACCTCGGCCAAAAAAACCCTGTGGAGGAAGGCTTAGAGAAGAGTCCTTTCGGGTGACTGCTGATGCATTCAGCGTTTCCTTCTCCCCACTCTCCCAACCAGGTCCATCCGGCTCCACGGGAAGGCTTGGCCGGCTCCCTGTGTTTACATCCCCGGCGATGCTATCAGGAGTCGAGGCTCTGCCTGTACTTGCAGGAGGTAAATCCACGTTCTGTGTGAAGGGCGGGGACTTTCCTCTCTCCTGACTTAAAGACAATTTCAGAAGAGTTGCCTCGGTGTCTGCCTCTCCTCAGTGACCACTTCCATGGATTTTCAGACGTGGAAGAGACAGGTTAATGAGCCCCTTTGGATTGTGCTCAAGGGAACAGGGCTGGAGATGACATTTCTTGCAGTGGCTCCAGAGGATTTATAATTTTTTACGTTGTTTTTGTATTGTTATCTATTAATCTTAGAAATTATTTGCTCTGCACAAACATTTGCCATGTGCAGGACCTGCTCTTCCCATGAGGCAGGAGGGTCACCAGGAGAGTGTGGTGGGCCCCAGATTCAGTGTCCTCAGCTCCAGAAGCATTCAGCCATCAGATCTCTGGTGATCCCATTTCCTGGGTGGTGGCCCTTTATACCCAGAGACCTTTGATATTGTCCATCCCATGAGCTCCCCTCTGAATCCTCCCAAATTACAGATTCAGGAAATCATGGAATGGTTCAGGTCTGAAGGGACCTTCAAGACCACCTATTTCTCCATTTTTCACCTCCTGGGACATTTTCACCATTTAAAAGTCATACCTGGCTTTATCCAGGACCCCTGTGGATGCTCCTGCAAAGTTTTTTCCAGTCTAATTTTAAATCAATCCTGGCTGATCAAGTGTGGTCCCAAATAACAGCAATCTGTGGAACAAGTCTGAGGAAGGGACACTGTTTAATAAAGTTGCTCTGGACTCTCTTGCTCCCCTCCTCCTGTTTTGATTCCAAGATCCCTACTTCCACCAAAAAAAAAAAAAAAAGATTATTCCAAAAAGCAAATTACCCTCAAACCCAAAATTTTTGTCCATCACTCCACCCTACAGCTAAATCCATGTTTTAGAGGGAAGCGGCTGCTCCTGGTGAGGTGGGAATTGCCTTGTATTCCCAACACAGCTGCCCAGAGGGGAGTAAAATCCCTGAAACTGCTGGGTGTTGGGAGGATGCCAGTGGCAGTTCCCTGGAGCTGTCAACTCCATCTCCTGCCCAGTCTCATGACCAAACACAGCCCAGAAATGTGCCTGGGATGGATCCCACCTGCAAACTCCAAATGCTCCTGGATGGGATGTTCCTGCAGCCAAAGCCCAAGCCAAGGGCTGGCAGAGGTCTGGGATGAGACAGTGAGTGTGTGTGTGTGTGTCTGTCTGAGCCTGCAAGGGACAGCTTGGAGCCATTCCCAGCTCACAGCATTCCTGTCTCTTTTTGGCTGATGTTCTCCAGATGTTTCGTACTGCAGCCTCATGTGGAAACCCTCTGGCCCCAGGGCTGGATCCTGCTCAGCCCTCCGCGTTACACCCGGCAGAGGGGAGGAGGAAGGGGGTTTTACATTCCTCTATCCACATCATTTATTATATTTAAAGCATAAATCAACACTGGGATGCACCCCAGCTGCCCCAGAAGTGCCTATTCCCATGCCTGCTCTTCCTTTTGAACTCTTTTTTCCCAAGGAAACACCACATGTGTGATCACCCCCTCTCCACAGGCCCATCAAGTGCTGTAAAGCAGAAAGATACGGATACAACCTCTGGCTTAGGAAGCCCTGAAGCAGCAAATTGCCGGAAACGGAGAGAATATAATGTGGAAAGCATTCCCTCGGCTTGGCCCTCGCCTCGCATTCCTGCAGAGCAGCTCCCCCAGTCCCAGCCAGGGGACGGATACCAGCAGAGCTGGACCATGGCTCTGAGCCAGGAGGAGCTCCCATCCCACTGTGCCTGCATGTTCCTTGTCCATATTGTCCATTTCCAGTGGGTTTTGTTGAACCCAAGGACCCAGCTGGTTTCACTCCCTCCCTGTGTCTCTTATGGGTGGGATGAGGTGTTGGTGTCTTCCTAAAGGATAAGGGGGAATTTGGTTCCCCTCCCTGAGCTCTTGGCTCTAGTTTGGTCCCTGAAGTGACATTCTAATACCCCATTAGGAAACTTCCTCATTTACTATTAATAGATTTTTAATATTTTTTTCTTTTCAAAGACACCCTCCTTTATCCCTCTCCCTCCTCGCTCCTCCCCAGTCCCACATCACTGAGGGTGAGAGCAATCCTGCCCTCTCCCTTCTGCAATATTCCCATCGCTGGGGCTGCACCCACCTGAGCCCACTTTTCCATTTGCCACCCATCCTCTGCTCTTCCCTGCAAGCCCATCCTTGTGCCACTGCTGGCTCCTGCCAGGACAGGGCACTTAGCCTCAATGAGGGTCTTTTTCCCAGGGTAGGAGGGTGCAGGCGGAGCCAGAGGTGTTAATGGGGTGAGGGAGTGTCTGGCTGCCTGACAGGAATTCCCGACTTCTTCCTCGCCTCTCAGGAACCACCTGCAACCTCCAGCAAACAGTGCCTGCTCCGGAAGAAGGCACTTGAAAAGTTTTCCTGATGTCAGTGGTAGGAAAATCCCCACGGCCATCAGCTATCCATGCTGACAGTGCTGAGCCCAGCTCCAGGCTGTGCCAAACACCCCAAACTGTCAGGGGCATTCCCAGCAGGATCAGTCCCAGCCTGTGGCTCTGAGCCCCACAGCCACATCTCCCCCAGATGAAGCTTTCAGCATTGCCTGGTAATGTCCAGGTTGGTCATTTTTCCCCATGTTTTTGTTTTAGGGTAGGAGCAGGACGATGAGGATGGACCCACATGGATACAGGCTGTGCTCTTTCATCTCCAAGCACCTGCAAACAGGCTCCAACCCAATTTACTTCCCTGCGTGGAGGCGAGCAGTGACTCCCTGAAGTCCCCTTTCCTACTGGGGCTGGCAGGACCCTGTGCTGCAGCCAAGCCCCTCGGAGCATGATGAGGAGGAAGAGGAAGAGCTGCGGGGTTTTGGTTGCCACCCAGGAGCAACACCTGCTCCACTTGCTCAGCGGGGCATGAACCTCAGAGCAGGATCGCCCTGGGTGGATGCAAGGACCGAGGAGACAGGTGGGAGGGGGGTCAGCCTCCGGCAAGCCCTGCCAAAGCAGTGTCATGGCTTGACTCACCAAGTCATTAATGAATCAAAGCTCCCGGGTAATTGTTGTTATGAGGAAGAGGAAGAGTCTCTGCTGCTCCACCCTGCTCTGCCTTGGGCTGGCCGGGGGTAGAACCAAAGTCCTGACACGGTGGTAGGGGTGGAGAAGAGGTGTGAGAAAGCAGGGCTGCACCCCGAGCATGGAGCAGCGCTGGTGGTATCGGCTGAGCAAGGCCACGGCAGTGGGGAGGGAGCGAGGGAGGCTCCCCACATCCCCTTTGGGAGGCAGAGATGGGATGGGCACACGCTGATATTTATAGAATCATAAAATCATTAAGGTTGGAGAAGCCCTCTGAGATCATCCAGCCCAACCATCAACCAACAAATGTCCTTGGCTGAGAGAGGCCATGGTCCCTCTCAGATCAGCTGAGGCCACCCTAGAGGCCTCAGGTGAAAGGAGGGGAGAAGGGGAGGCAAGGAAAGGGGACAGCAAGCAGTCAGGATGGGTGAAGAAGGGGAAAAACAGAAGAATGAAAAAACAGAAGAGTGGATTTTTTTTCCAGTGAGGGAGCTGGGGGAGGATTCTTGGACTGTCCAGGACCTGGCAGTGCTATGCCATGGGCACTGGGACCAGGGAAGGGGATGGTCTGCAGGAACCCAACTCTTCCTCTGCCCACCAGGTCTCCCACCCACAACACAACATCCAAAACAGCCTGGCTTGGCCAGGCTGGTGAGGCTGAAGGTCCCCTTGACCAGAAGAGAAAAGACGTGGGGGTAGATCAGAGAATCATGGAATTATTAAGGTTGGAAAAGTCCTCTGAGATCATCAAGTCCAACCCTTAGCCCAGCTCTGCCAATCCCACCGCTAACCCATGTCCCCAAGTGCCACATCCACATGGCTTTCAAATCCCTCCAGGGATGGGGAATCCACCACTGCCCTGGGCACCCCGTCAGAGCTTGACCACCCTTTCAGAGAAGAAATCATCAGAGGAGCAGGAGATCCTGACAGGCTGTGGGAGGCAGTGACAGGGCTGCTGCCACCACTCCAGCCTCCACCTGCTTCCCAGGGACACACAGGTCCCATCCCTGCCCTTGTCACCACATTTGAATTGGGTTGACAACAGATGTGCCATGGAATTCGTGGTGCAGCACTGCCTGAGAGGACAAAGGAGACATCTCCCACCTTCCCATGGGACAGATCCACCCTCCCTTATCAGCCCATCTCCGCAGGGTCTGGGCATGCAGCCGCGCTGGATCACAAGCGTCTTCACTCATCGAGTAGGAAAAACAGGATTTTCTCATACACACAGCAAGGTGTTACTAGCAGGACGCATGGGGCAGGGAGAAAGTGAGCAGTGAGGTTCCCTCCATGGCCAGGGAGGGAATCAGAGCTTGGAGATGCATCCGCACACCCCCAACAAGCTGAATTTGGGTGGCCCTATCCCACATCCTCCCTCTGCCAGCACACAGGCAGGAAGGACTGCCCATCCAGCCTTCCCCTTCCACCAAGGGGACTTCCTTGGCCATGTCCCCACACAGGCAGCAGTGTTTCCCTGGGGAAACTGAGGCAAGGAGGGTGGTGCAACGCAGGAACTGCTCTCAATAACCAGCAGCAGATCCTGGGCATAAGGCAGCGTCCAGGAGCTGTACCAGCACTGGGGTCCCAATGGACACCCTGCCTTGCCAGTGTCCAGGGGCCATTTTGGGGGTGTTTTTTATTTTCTCACTTCCAGGGAAAGAGACTGGACATGGCCCAGCCATGGGTACTCACAGCCCTGTGTGTGCTGGGCTGATCCCACCTGCAGAGCTGCCCCAGCCCTGGGGAACAGCATCAGGAGGACGTGGAGCTGCTGGAGAGAGTCCAGAGGAGACCCCGGAGCTGCTCCAGGGCTGGAGCCCCTCTGCTCTGGAGCCAGGCTGGGAGAGCTGGGGGTGCTCACCTGGAGAAGGGAAGGCTCCAGGGAGAGCTCCAAGCCCTTGCCAGGGCCTAAAGGGGCTCCAAGAGAGCTGGAGAGGGACTGGAGACACTTTTTTCACCAGGAAAAAGGGAAATGGCTTCACAATGACGGAGGGCAGGGTTAGATCGATATTAGGAAGAAATTCTTCCCTGTGAGGGTGGGGAGGCCCTGGCACAGGGTGCCCAGAGCGGCTGCCCCACCCCTGGAAGTGTCCAAGGCCAGGTTGGATAGCGCTTGGGAACAACTTGATCTGGTGGAAGCTGTCCCTGACCATGGCAGGGGAGTTGGAACAAGATGAGCTTTAAGGTCCCTTCCCACCCAAACAATTCCATGACTCCGTGCCAAGGACAAGGCTCGCGGCTCTCCCTCCCCTCCAGCTGCAGCTCCAGGCTTTGCCCCGGAGTGCCCAGGGCTGGCCCGCGTGGGAGGAAAGGCAGAACTCGATTTCCGAGTGCATTTGCCTCCCAAATCCATCCCGTCAGCTCCCGGCAGCACCCCGCGGGGCTCCGCAGTCTCTTCCCAACACCAGGACTCCCAGCTCGAGCGTGTCCGGGCGAATCCCTCCCATGCCGAGCGGGGATTCCCACAGCGGGAATAAGGTTTCACCCAGAGAAAGCATCCAGCGGATCGGCTTCCTGCCTCATCACTCAGGAATCCCGAGGTCAGGACCGGCGAGCCCTCCCACGGCACCGCGTCAGGCCGGGAGCACGGGATGCTCATCCCAGCGTCCCTCTTGTCACCGCGCCCGGGATGCTCATCCCAGTGTCCATCCTGTCACAGCGCCCGGGATGCTCTTCCCAGTGTCCCTCCTGTCACAGCGCCCGGGATGCTCATTCCAGTGTCTCTGCTGTCACAGCGCCCGGGACCGCCGCATCCAGCCGTCCGCGCAGCCTGGAGAGGGAAGGAAGGGGGAAAAGTCGGATCAGTTTCTCTTGCACGTCCTCGGACCAGCGGGTGACGCTGGCTATGGGTGACATCCCAGCTCCAGGGTGATGTCATTTCCCCCACGAGCGATGTCGTGTCCATGAGAAAGGGACAGGGTTGGGGACCACTGGAGGGCTGCGGGCAGCGATGAGCAGAGCGGGACAGTGCCCATTCGCACACCAGCCCCGGTGCCACCTCCTGTCCCCTCTGGGTCACCCCTCCTGCCACTCTGTCCCCACTGCCACAAACCCCTCTTGTCCCTGCTGCCATCGCCTGTACCCATCTGTGCTGACTGACACTCTGTCCTGTCCCCACTGCCACTTCGTGTCCCCAAAGTCACATCCTGTCTCCCCAGCCCTTGTTCCCACAGTCACCCCACGTCCCCACTACATCATCCCCTTTCCCCGGTGCCACCCTGTCCCCAGCATCACCCCTTGCCCCACAGTCACTTTAAGTCCCCACTACACCATCTCCGTCTCCAATGCGACCCTCTGCCCACTGTCACTGCATGTCCCCAGCGTGTCCTTAGCCCCACAGTCACTCCCTGCCCCCTGTCGAACCCCCGTCACCTCCGCCTGTCCCATCCCGTCCCGTGTCACCCTGTACCTTCCCCCAGTCCGTGCCACCCCTCTTAGCCCGTCACCTGTGTCAGACTTCTCCCCGTCATCTTCCCCTGTTCCACCCTGTCCCTGTGTCATTCCCTGTCACGTCCCTTCCCTGTCAGTCCCTGTCACCTCTCCCTATCCCACCCTGTCCCCGTGTCATTCTCTGTCAGTCCCTGTCACCTCTCCCTGTCCCATCCCATCTCCGTGTCACCCTTGGTCCCCCCCGCTGTCCCCTCCTGTCCCCTGTCCCCCCCCCCCGCGCTCTCGCCCCGCCCCACCGATGATGTCACCCCGAGGCGCGCATGCGCGGTGCGCGCGGGGAAGCCGTGCCCGGCTCCGGGTGGGGCGGGGCGGCTCCATCCGGGTCCTGCCCGGGCCGGGCGGTGCGGGCGGTGCGAGCCCCGGCGGGACAGCGCGGCGGCGGGTGAGTGCGGGGGGCGGGAGCCCCCTGGGGGGCCGGAGGACTGGAACCCCCCCGAGCGCCCCTGTGGGGGGCGGGGACCCCCCCTCGGGACCCCCGTGGAGGGTGGGACCCCTCCCCGTGCCTTGTTCTGTAGGGAAGGGACCCCCCCTCCATCCCCGCTATGGGCCTGGGTCCCTTCCCTGTGCACCCCTCTATGCAGCAGGGTCCCTGTGCCAGCCGCGCTCTGGGCAGGACCCTCCCGCTGTGCCTTGTTCCGTGTGGAAGGGACGCTCTTCCAGCCCTTCTGTGCGGTGGGACCTCTCCCTGTGCCTTGTTCTGTAGGGAAACGTTCCTCTTTCATCCCTTTTTTGGGCTGCACCCTCTCCCTGTGCCTTGTTCTGTAGAGAAGAGTCTCTCCTCTCCCTGCGCCTTGTTCTGTAGGGAAGGGTCTCTCCTCCATCCCCTCTTTGGGCTGCACCCTCTTCCTGTGCCTTGTTCTCTGGGACACGGCTCCCCCTCCATCCCCACTCTGGGGCAGGGGCATCCCCTGCTCAGCAGCTCCCATGGGGGACAGGGTCCCTCCCTCTCTGCTCCACAGTCCCCTCCGGGGCAGGCACTTCCACAGCGCAGTGGAGCACCCCCATGTGCCTGCAGACCCCTAAAGGGAGACTCTCGGCGTGTCTGGGCTGTGCTTTTGGGGTGTTTGGCAGCACCACAGAGCTGCCATAAGGTCGCGCTTGTGGGGCAGAGGGGACAGCCCCGAGCAGGGCTCAGCAGAGGCTGGACCGTGGACTGGCAGTGCATCACCCCGGAGGGATGGAGGAAGGGGATGGGGTGGCACAAAGGGACAGGGGGCATGTCCCCACCCAGCTCCTATCCTGCCCTGATGAGGGGGAGCTCCTGGGGGTCCCGCCCCACGCTCGGCTCAGGGTCCCCAGGTCTCCTCTGTTCCCTGTAGCCGCTGGCTCGGAATCAGACACGTCCCCTTGCTTTCCTGGGACCGAGACAGGACGCTGTGGGATTCTTCTGCTTTAAACGAAAACAAAAAAAAAAA
>VYZT01024078.1:387196-413465 GCA_013400735.1 Pomatostomus ruficeps | reverse complement strand
AAAAAAAAAAAAAAAGACCCACCCAGAAATGGGAAAAGCTGCTTTTTTGGAGTTACACTGTGCTGCTGTTCCTGCCGTGCCGGCACGTCCGTACCCTCCCTGCAGCCGCCGCTTTGGCAGGGGACGTGCATGGGACCCTGAGGACTGGAAACCAGCGGGTAAAAATGCACCTCCTGCGGTTTGGGGTTTTGGTTTTTTGTTTGTTTAGTTCAGCCCGTCTTTGTCTTCGCCGGGGTGAACGGAGGAGAGCACGCGTGCGTCTTGGTCACCCCCCGAGCGGCGCCGGCTCCGTCGGATGTGCCAGCGAGTGTGTCTGGGGCTCGCTTCCCCCCTCCCGTGCACACCTTTGGCAGGAGGCTTGGATGACATCTTGCTCTGGCACGCTCCTCGCCTTTGATCTCGAGTTTCCTGCCATGGATAACGTGTTCGGCAACACGCGAGCCCGGCTCCGCAGCTGCCGGGGAGGGCGATGCGGGTGCCTCCTCCTCCTCCTCGTCCCGGTTTTCCCCAGCTGGCTCCTGCCTACAGCTCCCGGCTTTCCTTTGTTTCGGGTGCCGCCAGGACGGGCTCTCACAGCCCAAGGATGCTCTGAACGGAGCAAAGCCAAGCACAAAAAGACACCCCCCCCATCCTTTTGTTTCCAGGCGTTTGCGGGCTCAGCTGGTTTTTACACGGCGTTTTGTGTGCCCAGGCAGATAAACCGACTACAAAACGCCTCTGCTTTTTCATCCTATTCTGAGTTATCTTGGGTGCTTTAGTTTGCAGGGAGCACATCCCGGCTGCAGGCTGTGCCGGAGGGATGCGGCAGCTTCCTGGGAACGGGGTGAATTTGCCAGAAGCGTAACTGGAACATCTCGTGGTTGTCCTCTGGTGTCCTCCTCGCGTCTCCTCGGGTGAGCAGAGCCATAAGCTCTCGGCACCACACTGAAATCCACGATCACCAGCCCCTCTCCTGGGAGAACTCTGACCCTGGTTTGCATGACCTGCTGCCGGCAGCAGCTTTGGGGACAGAGAAAGGTGAACAAACCCCAGGCCCATGCTCAGCACTGGTGGCTGAAATCAAGCTTTTTTTTTTAAATATATCCTTGACTTTATAGAAAGCAAAATATAAATTCCAATATTATTATCATTATTTTTTTAGATTCCTGCTGCTGTTTCATTTCCCTCAGGTGCTGGGTTTAATAGCGGACATTCAATTCATTTGAATGCTATTTTTTTTTCACGACAGATGTACACAAAGCACCTTGAGCGTGTCAGACAGCCCCTGAGTAAACCGGGTTGTTTGCTCTATTACTTTATTCATACAGGTTCAATGCTCCAGCTGATGCATCTGGAGTGCTGTGCCATCTGGAGCAAAAATTAAATACAAATTTGGCCCCTGGCCCAGAAAAATAACAACCCTGTGCCCCACTAATAATTGGCAGTGGAAGGATAGAGCCCCTGACAGAAGAACTGCTTGGGGGCAATGTGGAAGGAACCCAAAATGCACTAATTGAGGTATTTAAAACATATTAAAAAAGGGAAAATAAACGCTTCCAGCCCCATGTGCCGGAAGCAGGCAGGAGGGATGATGTGATCCCGTTGCCAAGTCACAGGGCTGATTCCAGCAGGTGACAGTCCTGGTCCTGAGCGGGTGGTGGAGCTGCTGGAGGGGAGTGTGGTGATGATCTCCCACATCTTCCAGCCTTGCTGCTGATGGAAATCCCCTCCACAACCTCCCAAAGCTCTGCTCCACCACTGCTTGGCTCAGGTTTGCTGATTTTGTCCCCATTTGCCAAGGCTGGGTTGGACATTCCAGGTCTGCTGTTGGGTTGCTGGCATTGCTGTTTGGTCAAAGGCTGTCTCAGATTTGGGGGGACAAGATGTGGAGGTGGGTCAGCTCTGCTGGAATGTCCTGCTTATGCATCCCTGGCTCAGATCCAGTCATCTCCAGGAGTGATTGGAGATAATTGTGATGGACCAGCCGTGAAGGACACCTTAGGATCAGCATACTCTGAATGTTGTGGAATCTGTTGGACCTTCAGATGAGGAATACTGTTGTGCCAGATGGGAAATAAGATGATGGCTGCTGGTTGCTGCCACTGTTCTTGGCTGCAGGGTGGTCCTGGCCTTGTCCTGGGGGAGAGGCAGGTGATGGGATGGAAGAGGAGGAGGATTCCATGGTGAGGAAGCAGCAGAGCTGCTCAGGACTATGGAACTGAACCAAGCCTGGAGGTTCTGCCCAAGAAGAGCCAACTTCCAGCTGCTTTCCTGGACTAAATGATGTGTGGGATTACAGGAGGACACCCGGCTTTGCTAAGAGGGCTTTTGTGCTTCTGGACCATCTCTCCAGGTGTTCCCCCCTTGGGTCACCCCTCCCAGTGACCTGCTGTCACCTCCACTTGGGCTGTGTGGCAGAAGATGTGTTGTGAATGATTCACTCGTAGCCATAAAACAACACCTGGATGTGGCAAAGGTGGAGAGAGGCACAGCTGGTGCTCCTCTCCTGTTCCCACCACCCGCACCTGGAACCTTCTGCCTTGGGATGACAGGGCTGAGACACGGTCCTCCCCCACCTTGCCAGACTCCCGCTGCACAGTAAACCCGAACAAACCCATCCTCTGGGCCGTGGCAGGATGCGGAGATCTTTCTGGTGGTCCTCAGCCAGCTTGGACTGTTGGTGTGGAAGACTGGAGGGTTTTTTGGGGGGGGTTGATGCTCCCCAGGTCTCAGCCGTGGTTGGAGTGGCCGAGCTGAGTTTGTTTGTTTTTATTCCTGCAATCATTTCCCTTAAAGCCGAGCATTGTTGACACAAGATAAGATCGGCCGTCACAGCCATCCCCTCCCCTGTCACTGTTGCCCTGGAACCGTTCGGACTCAGGGCGGGAGTGGCCGTCCTGGTGTGCCCGTGTCCCCACCCCGAGTCGCTGACAGGGCTCTAAAGCACCGTCAGTGATGATGTGATACGGGGCTTATCTGCAAGTGAGCCCAGTCATCGCCTGAGCCCTGCGGGTGCCGCTCCCTGGGTTGAGAAATGCCAGTGTTCCCATGGAAAACGCGCTCCAGGAGAGGATCCAAACCCACGTGGCTTTGCTACAGCCATGGGCAGTGGTGGTTTGCTTCCCGACCTGAGGAATGGGAAAGCCGTGACATTGACAGTGGGCTGGAGCAGTGCCTGTTCCTCCATCCCGGGATGCAGCGCTGGAGATGGAGGCGCATAAGTTTTGGATGCTGTTCCCTCTGGTACAATAACACGGACAGTGTGTAGCTTTTCTACCTGTCTGGCATGTTTAAATTCCATCAAAGAACAAAAAACAATCCTGAAGGGTTCCAACCACACGTGATGGGCTCGTGTGCCCTGCTCACAAACAGATGTGGTACCGAAGGGATGGCGAGGGAGATGAGCTCAGCCCCAATACCAGTGCATGGATGGACAGCAGGAGCTCGTGGACCACCTTAGCTGGAAGCAGCTGGCTCAGCATAGCCAAAGGCTGGAGGTCTCAGATTGCCCCAATGCTGGAGCTGCAGCTGGATCAGCCTGTGGAAAAAGCAGAGACATGGAGAAGTGGGAGGAGCAGCAAGGCAGGGTGACGGGAAGCCTGTGCAGGGACATCCTGCTTTTTCTGCTCTAGCTTCAGGACTGGGAGTGTGAGAGGCAAGCAGGAATTACTTCTCCGGGCTTATTTTGGCTTTTTTTTTTGTCTGCGGGTGGGTTTGCAGGACACCAGGACTGCTGGCAACAGCTGGGGTTCTCCTGGCTCCGAGGGGGAGAAGGATCTTTGCACAGGATAATCGTGGAAGCCCACCCTGATGTTTGAGGGACAGCGTGCTGGCCAGGTCCTTCAATCTGCTGTCTCCATGGAGGCAGGGGATGGAGATCCATGGGGCAGCACAGCCACAAGGGTTTTTTTATGTATTGAAAACCATGGAAGCCCCTGAGAATGGTGACATAGGAATTGGGACTTCTCCAGGAAGGTGGTGGCATTGATAACCCAACTGAAGTGCACCTGCACCAGTGCCCACAGCGTGGTCACCGACCAGAGAAGGAGCTGGAAACCACTGTGCATCAGGAAAGCTGTGACATCGCTGCCAGCACAGAGGCATGTGGGATGACTCAAACAAACGGATTTCTGCAATGGATGGGGATAACTTCCCATCATTTACCAGCAGCCCTGGCTAACTGGGAGGTCCCAGCCGGCTGGAAGTGAGCAGATGTGACACGCAGCTACAAGAAGGGCAGGAAGGAGGATTCTGGGAACTACATGGCTGCAGCTGTCAGTCAGGCGACAGGAGCAGGTCACCCTGAGTGCCCTCACGCAGCACGAACAGGGCAGTCAGGGCATCTGGAGCAGGCAGAGTGTGACAGGCAGGTCCTGCCTGACCAACCTGATCTATGACAAGGTGACCTGCTTTGGTGGATGAGGGAGAGGCCGTGGGTGTGTCTCTCTGGACTTTGGCAAGGCCTTTGACACCACTTTTTCGTGGAAGGGGCTGGAGTCACCATCCCCGGAGGGATTTAAAAGCTGTGTACAAGTGGCACTTGGGGGACGTGGTTTAGCGGAGGCCTTGGCAGTGCTGGGTTAGCAGNCATGTGGGATGACTCAAACAAACGGATTTCTGCAATGGATGGGGATAACTTCCCATCATTTACCAGCAGCCCTGGCTAACTGGGAGGTCCCAGCCGGCTGGAAGTGAGCAGATGTGACACGCAGCTACAAGAAGGGCAGGAAGGAGGATTCTGGGAACTACATGGCTGCAGCTGTCAGTCAGGCGACAGGAGCAGGTCACCCTGAGTGCCCTCACGCAGCACGAACAGGGCAGTCAGGGCATCTGGAGCAGGCAGAGTGTGACAGGCAGGTCCTGCCTGACCAACCTGATCTATGACAAGGTGACCTGCTTTGGTGGATGAGGGAGAGGCCGTGGGTGTGTCTCTCTGGACTTTGGCAAGGCCTTTGACACCACTTTTTCGTGGAAGGGGCTGGAGTCACCATCCCCGGAGGGATTTAAAAGCTGTGTACAAGTGGCACTTGGGGGACGTGGTTTAGCGGAGGCCTTGGCAGTGCTGGGTTAGCAGTTGGACTTGACGGCCTTAGAGGGCTTTTCCAACCTAAACGATTGCATGATTCTGTGATTTTATTATCCCCTCAGAGGATTAATCCCGCCGCTAATGCAGCTTTTCACTCGCAAAGTGCTTTAGAGGAAGTTGCGCCAGGAGAGAGCTTGGAGAGAGAAACTGAAAGTACTGAGCAGGAGGCAGCTGCCCTCCTGATTCCAGCCCTCGCACTGTCGCTCTCCCAGCCTGAGGAGTAGGAGTGGGTTTCCCAGCCTCTTGGCTCGTGGGAGTGTTTTGGGGAAAATACAAGAGCTCCGTGGCCTTGCGGCTTCCTAGGAGTGGGACCAGGGGATTTCAGCTCTCCCACCAGTCCATTGAAATCCAGGAGGAGCAGCCCGGCAGGTAAGAAAGGGGGTGAAGCCAAATTATCCATCAGAACTGGGTGGGAGGGAGCGCAGTCTCCCCACCTGACAACTTCCAGCTACAACAAATCCACCCGAGTGGATCGTTCCTCCTGCTCTCGGAATTAAAGGAATTAAATCGCCGGGGTATTGTAAGGATCGAGTTAAACTCCTCTCCACGCGGAGCTTTCTCCCGATCAGGCAGATATTCCCTCGGCGCCTTAACGACTCCCATTTTCCTATTGTTCCCTATAAAAAACCCATCGCCAGCCTGGGCTTCCCCCGAGGCGATTTCCTGGCTCCGCTCAAACGCAGCTGCAGGGTTGGGGTTTTTCTTTCGTTTTCTAGTTGAGAAGTGTTGGATGAGGAGCCGGAATTTTACTCTCCTGGCGTGTGAGATAAAAGATAAAGCTCCTGGAGGCTGTCGTGGTGGCCATTTGAAGTGGGATGGGATCGTGTGGCGTTGGGTGGTTTGGGGGCTGAATGAATCAGGATGAGCTGGCTGTAGCCCGTCTGCTGGTGCTCGTGTGGGTTGGGTGTCTCAGCTGAGCCCTGCACCCCCGTCTGGCTTGGCATTCACACCAAAACACCCTCACCATTGTGCTGAGTGTTGTTTGGGGGCAGCACTTTGGGAGTAAAAGCAGAAAAAATGGATCATTTTCTCAGCTGTGGCTTTGCCAGGGGGATGCTGAGTTGTGCTTCTTGGGGCTTCCTCCCTTGTATCCTCCTCCTCCTGCAGCATTTTCCCCGTGCAGCTGCCAGGGATGCAGCAGGAGGAACGGGTCAGGAGGTGATAAGAAAGGCCTGGGATGAGGTGAGGCCAGGTGAGAGGGATGGAGCTGGAGACAAGCCTGGCATCAGGTGGTTTATTCCAGCCTTGGGTGCTAAAGCTGGGAGTGGGAGTGTTGGAGAGAGTTGGGAAATGGACTGCATGGGGATGGTGGGTGTTTTCCCAAAGCCAAGCACGTATTTGTGCCTAAAGACTAAAAATTACATGGTCGTGCGTAAAAACGGGCTGGAGAAGAGCGATTCTGCTGCCGTCCTGTCAGGCACCTCCAAAAGGAGGGTTTTTAAGACAAGCTGATTGAGGCCTTGTTTACACTGAGGTTGGAACTTGAGCCTCTTTAGGTTTCTTTCTTGGATGGAATTTAAAAGAGGAAAGAAGTAAGCGCTGGCAAAAGTTTAATTTCTTAGAAGACTTCTGTTTTCTAGCAAAAGTGGCTTTTCCTCTCTAAAGGATCCCCTGGATCCTTTTTGCTTCCTTTAGCTTTGATTTATCTCAGCTATTAATGTTCTGAGCTGGAACATCCAACTTAGTAGGAAACTGCATGATATCAAAACCCAGATTGTACATTGCCTACTTCGTCTTCTAATCAAATAATTTATTCTCCAATATTATGAATCACTCGTCGTGAGGGCAGCAGCAGATCCCAGTCTGTTTCCATGAGGGTGCCATGTTACGTTTCCCCACCTTATTTACCCAGATTCTTGCCACAAAGCCACATGGGTGGGCACAGCTTGGGTTTTGTTGCTCAGAGATTTTTCTCTTTTTTCTTATTATTCAAGTAATGTTTTCCTAGGCCAGTGGAGAACAAGTCAGGTGGTTGGGATGGATTTTTTTTTTTTTTCAGCTGGAGCATCCATTTCCATATGAGTTGGACCCCAAATATGGTTGCTTACCCAGGATGGGATCCTGTCTTTAAGCTACTGTGGATGGACTAATCAGGCTTGCCTTGGATACCCACATCATTCTAGACAGCCCTCTGCAGCACTGGGCTGGAAATCCCCCTTTTCCACCCCAAAACCAGCCCCGGTGCGGATTTCTCCGTGCGGACTCGCTGTGTGGCAGCCGTCTCTGCAGGCTGCTCCACGCTTTTGTTTACATCTGGTAGAAAACTTCTTAAATTTCCTGGCAAGGGAGTAATTCTAATCCCTTTCAATGAGATCAACGGATTAGTGTCTCAGATGCTTATAAAATTGTGAGGATTAGCCAAGCCTCCCCCCTTTTCTTTCTATGCCACGTAACGTCATCGCCGCGTTTTAAAAGGGGATCTCTGTGCTGTTCCCAGGAGCTGAAGTGATTTCTGGGAGCCTCGGCGAATCCAAGCGTTTAAAAACCATGTCTTCATCCTCTCGCTCGCTCCCTCTGGGTTTTTGTGCAATTTTTAGGGTGTTTTTCTCTTTTCTTCCAGCATCCCTGGCACCAAACCACGGTAGCCGTTCAAGCAGATACGTTGGCTTGGCTGCGTTGCGGCGCCCGTGCGGGTAAGTAGGGAGCTGAGCCCAAAGTTTTCCTTCACAGAGACTTGGAAATTCACATCTTGAGAGGAGCAGATCCCAAAAAACCTGTTATTTCGCGAGTTTGCCCCTCTTTTCAAAGGATTTGGGCTTCTGTGGTCCATCCCCAGAGGGGAACGGTGCTTTTGGGCTGATGGGATGCTCTCACCCCAACTGTTGGGAGCGGGATGAAACTACACACACCCACATTCCTGCGTCCTCTTAATTACAACCTGAACTTTCATTAGGACTTGCTCCCTAAGCAGCTCTCAGGGAGCTGACAGGGAGGAGGGTTTAGTTCAAACCCTGCTGCCTCTCCCCTCAGGGCAGTTTTTAAATGCCTTTTCTCCCGGGTCGATGGCTGCGTGGTCGCTTGACCTGTGTGAGCAAAGCGATCCCGAACTGCCGAGTGGTAGGAGCTCGGAGCCAGGAATTCCTGGCCCCGGCCCAGTGGAGTTTCAGAGGCGAGCTTTTAAATATATACAAAGACAAGCTCATAATTTCCACTCTACTAATGAGGCCACGGCGTTTTCATTGAAATGTGCCAATAGGCGCCGCGGTGGTATTTTAGCAGCCTTGTACTGTGAATCCAAATGTGATTTAACATGGCAGCCCCCGCGGAGCCGAGGAAAACCGGCTTCTCCCGTGGAATTTCAATGATGCTGCTCAGCGGCACTTCCCGAAAATCCCCTCAGCGGTGGGACCTCTCCTTGTGTTTTGCCCCGACAAAGCTTTTCCCCCACTTTGGTGAAGGCTGGGAATGGGTTGAAAGAGGATATTTTAGGAGGGGAAAGTCTTAATTTAAAGCCTGGGTGTAACAGATGTGTGGCTGGCTGGTGCGAGGCGGCGATTTAATAACGGGGCTGGCCAGAAATGTCATTAAATTGTAGTAAAAAAATGGAACGTGAGGGCTCCAGACATCGTGTTCTCTCTTGACCTTTAAAAAGCCACTCGAAGCTGCCAGCCTGCTCGTTGCTAAGCCACCTCCTTAGTGCCACTCATATATTTTCCCTTCTAGTAGGCGATTCAGCTCCCGGGAATTCATGGAGATCCGACAGTAAACTGTTACACGCCTGAAATTCCCACTGGTGGTTTTTAGCTTTGTAGCCTTGAAGTGTTTGGAAAATGTTTAGCAGGTTTTGTTCAAGGTTTTGTTCAGTCAGTTGCAAGAAAAACGTAAATTTTAAGTAACTCTGTCAAAAGGTGTTTGGTTTGCTATTTTTTTAAACAAGTCCTGCATCAGCAGCACAGCTGTAAATTGGGGTCTTACTTATTTAGGGCTCAATTTATGAGGAACCCCTGTAAGAAGCAGCATCCTTGGGCAAAGGAAAGGCTGCCCTTAGGTGGGTGATGATAAAAATTTACACCTGGTCAGTGATCACCTCCCAGACCCCTGGGGTGTGGGTACACTTGGATTTTAAAATCACAGAGTCATGGATGGACCCTCAGGACCATCTCCGTCCACAACCCTGCCATGGGCAGGAACACCTTCCACTAGACCAGGTTGCTCCAACCTGGCCCTTAAACACTTCCAGGGATAGGGAGTCCAAAACCTCTCCATACAACCTGTTCCAGTCCTTAACATGCCAGTCACCAAGGTCCCTCAGCTGTCTGCATCCCGCTAAGGTCAGGCCACGATTCCAGGAGAACAGGGAGGAAGGATGATATCCCGTGGCATCACCCTCAGTGCTGAGACTCTTTGACAGAGGCGGAGATGCACTTGTTGGGTTGGGGAATGTTCCTCTCCAAGCACCTCACTTGGCTGTGCAAGTCTGGCAGTGGAAAAGTTCGATTTTCCATTTCCAGCTAAGTTTTGAGGGGTTTTCCATCCTTGCAGGCACCTTGCTTGTACCAATCCCATGGAGGTGAAGCAGTTTTTGTCCTGTTTCCATATGACTCCCAGGAGGTTTTTTTTGCTCTATAAAGTGTTGCAAAACCATCGCAGTCTCTGTTAGCAAGGGAAGAGGAATGATAAAAAAAAATACTCCCTAAATCCCAGTACTTGGGTCAAAACCAGAAAGGGTGGACTGACTGTGCAGCTCAGTTTTGGAAGTATTAGGAGAAATTTGGAATGGCAGTGACGTGGCATTGGTGTAAATTCCCAGCAGGCTGGGGTTTGGGATTGTCTGGGTTTTCCCGAAGCCTTTTTCAGGCTGTCAGCATTGTAAAATACAAACCTGGCCAGATCACTGCGGGCTTGGGGGAGCAGCTGCTCCGTAGGATTTGTTCAGGGACTTCTTTTTCCCAGTATCCAGTCATCAGCTTTTTCATTCTTCTCCATCCAGCTGCCTCTTCTTATTATCTTTTACCACAAATATAAATGGTGCAATTAAAAGGGTCTGCAGAGAGCATTCCTGAGGGCTGAAATCCAGGATCCAGGAGCAGGCAGGCAGCAGCAGCAGAAGGAGGAATTCTTCCCTCTCTGGCCTCATGCTGCTTTTCTACCATAAGGCTCTGCAGCCATCTGGATCCCCTTTCAGATTATGTCCCCCCCTCCCAAAAATCCATAGCCTAGCAACCTTATTTAGTGTAAACGAGAGCATTATGGCTTCCTGCTCCCAATTTGTGCTTGGCTCCTCCGACTGCCTTTGTAGGACGGCTGCTGGCAGCTGTGCTGCCATCGCTGGTCCAGGGTGGTTGTCTCCAGCAGGATTTTGTGGGATTGTTGATCCCTGTGTGTTGCACTGATTATTATTTTTCCCCCCTCATTAAAGGAGCTTAGGAAATGGGGGAAAAAAAGGTTTCAGGAAGTTTTTAAAGCCATCTCCTTCTCAGTATAAGAGTGGACAGGGCAAGTTGCTCTTTGGCTCCATGGAAAGCGATTGGTTTTGGTTCAGCCTGAAGATGATTCGATCAAAGTGGGATTTTTTTTTCTTCCAGATGTGATATTTTGGGAGTCCCCATTGCTTCCCACAGCTCTGTGTCATCACCCAGGAATTTTCAAATTCCCTGGGGCATTTAACACCAATTTCTCTGCTCTGACCCTTCAGCTGCCTGGGCTGAGTGTTTCTCATGGAGTTTCCAATTTGCTTTCCTCAAGGAACCTGTTCGTTGGGGAAAACTGCAAATGAGGAAAACCAACCCCAAATGAAGGTGGGAGATTATTCCCACCTGTCTGTGCTCTTATTGCCCTTTTTGGGCTAAAATACACCCAAATTTAATAATGTGTGTCCCACCACCATCAGCCCATAAAGGGAGGTGGTGGCTCCTGCCTTCTCCTTTCACCTCACGGGTACGAACAGGGCTGGGGGCAGGAGGAGGCAGCAGCACATCCTTTCCCACCACACTTTCAGGAGGAAGAGTGAGCTCAGCAGGTCGTGACGTTGGAGCTGCGTGCCAGGAAAAGGGGGGGAAAAAAATAATTACAAATCCCCAAGGCCAAGGGAGAAAAATTCCTCAAGTGTGGTTTCATTTCCGGGCAGTGGGTTGAGCTGTCCTTGCTTGGGCAGCTCGTGTGAGCCTTTCCAAGGGAGGAGCTGCCAGCTCTGCTTCAAACCCTCCTGAGGAGTGATTCCCAGCTCTCATTCCTGATGGAAGCTCAATTAGGGCTCTCCTCCAAACTCTGCTTCTCGCTCCTCCTGGCTGTATTAAAAAGCGCCATTGATTTTAATTTTTTTTTCTGTTTATTTTTGCCTGTTTTCCTGGAACTTGCAAAATCAGCCCTGAGCAAACCTCTGGTTTGCTTTTCCAACGGCGCTGGGAGAAAGAGCTTGACTTCACAGTGGGTGATGGGAGCTGCAGCTGACCCATTTCTGCACGTCTCTCTACCAGTGGCAGCAAAAACATTTTTTCCCTCTTAAAGGTTCTCTTCAGTTTTGAGGTTCTGGGATTAATTGTGTCTGAAACTGTCTGGAATCAGAAGGACTTGCTGGAAATGGCAGTGGTGCAGTTGTGCTGCTGGATGTTGCTTTCCTTAGACTTTCCAAATTTTTTCCAATTGTTTTGTCGCATTGTCACATCACTTTCTGTGTCCCCTGACCAGAGGCAGTGGACAGGGTTAAGGTTTTGTGTTTGGTGTCGGCCAGCTGGGGAACACAGCCAGGAAATTTCCTGATTCCAGTTCAAAAAAAGCATCGGATCCGCTCTCAGGGAGGAGGGATCAAAGGTCCGAAGCGCTTTGTGCTTGGAGGTCAGTTTGGTTCCTTGGTTGTCCAGGCTCACAGCAAAAGCCCACCACCACCCCCAAGGCTGCACACAGCCAAAATGGGTGAAACAAACGGGTTTTTGCTTGTTTTACACCCAAAAGTTCTTTCCGTTGCTGTGATGGTGCCACATCACCCTGGCCAAGCTTTGCTGGATCCTGGTACAACTCTGTGGTGTGAGGGGCCTGTTGGGATGTTCCCTCTTCCCAGCACATTAATCCCACTAATCAATAACGCTGCCAGGCCTTGCACCATCCCTCATGCTCCTCCACTCCCTGCCAGCTTTGTGGAGTGAAGGATCTGGGCCAGGTTGGATGCTCGGAGCTGGCACTGGATGTGGCATCCCTGTGGTAGCAGAGTAGCTCTGTGAACTTGCAGCGTGCCAAGAGTTTTTGTTTTCTCCCTGTGCTCAACCCCGTTGTTCCCTGGGTTTGGACAGAAAGGACATTGCTCCAGGTTGGAGCAGCGCTGAGTTTTCCCCCCAGTCCATGCCAGGCAGAGGTGGTGCAGCCATGTGGCATCTCTGGGGCGACGGCAATGCTGCTTTGGGGTTGGCTCTGCAGCCGCCTGTGATTTTCCCAGCGCCACGCTGCGTGTCCTGGCACTGCACCAGCTCCAGAGACGGAGCTGAAGGAAATTCCTTCCAGCTGCTTGAGGTCAGGGCTTCGCTTTGCTTTTGGGGTCCACGAGGGGGATGTTTTGCCTGCAAGTTAAACGCGGGCGTCTCTGGCTGCTGCTTCTTAACACCTAGAAGAATCTTTTTCTTTTAAATATTATCCCATTGGTCACAGCCATTAAATAACCTTCCTGCTCTAGAATCATTCCATGGAAGAACACCTTGCTTTGCAACACAGCTTGGGCTGTTTCAGAAGGGTCTCGTCAGCTGCTCCCAGTTTAACTTTCAACCAAGTTAATAACGCTTTTGGTTAAACCTGTCTGAAACACGTTGCGAAACGCCTTTGAAACTCGAGACGCCGTTCACGCCTGCTTGAAACCTTTCCCATCGATAAAATATTTCAGCTTGGAGTTTGGCCACTGCTTAGCGTTCACTTTTCCCTGAGATTCGTGATTTCAGGCCTGCCTGCATCTGGCTCCGCTGGGTGTTTGAAGCTCAGTGTTTCCTGGAGGTGGGTTGGCATTTCCAGCCTGGCTGGTGGGATGCTCAGACCCCCAGCTCTGTCCACGTTCCCCAGTTAATGGCTGAGGAGATTCAGTCTGAGTTTGCTTTGAACTCCTGTGGAGAAAGTTGTTTGTCCTGAAAACATAAAGTAAATCCCTCTAAAAATGGGTTTATTTACAACAGCAGAGGCAGAAGCCACCCCTCTGCCCAGCATGTGGGCTGCATTTAGGTGTGATGGTGCACAGCACATGCATGGCCTCTTTATGCACTGATGTTATAAATAAATAATAACAAAATTCTTTTAAAAAGGACAGGCAGCTCCTTTTAATAAGTAAAACCCCAAGAAGGAGGACACAGTTCAAATCCATGTGGCAATGCAGGAGGAAAGCAAAAATCTGCAGCCTCCAGGTCGTGGCATCACTGAAAGTGGCATCCCTGGTGTCATCCCCTGGCTTCATGGACCACAGCGCTGCCTCGCTCCCCTCCTCCTCCCTGCCTCAGTTTTTCCACCTGTGAGAAGATAATTGCATCCTTTATTAATCCCCTTGATCTCCCGAGGAGCGAGGGTACGAGGTTGGCCCCGTGAGTTCAGCGCTTGCTGTGGCTCTGATGAGGATTGATTTGGCGCCGTGGCTTGGCGATGTTTGCCTTTCACAGCCCAGCATGTAATCAGAGCTCAGGCTGACCTGTAACACTCCCTTCTGCTCGATGGGCCATTAACCAGGACCTGGCTTTTAATTAAAGCTGGCTTTTGTCCTCCTTGGAGAGTCTTGGATGTGCTTGGCCCCACGAGGCTGAGTCACTGGAGGGTGTAAGGAAGGAGATATGGAGCTCAGGTTGTTCTGCATTTGCGGCTCTTGGCATCCCAGGACACCTTTGTTCCTTGTTATTTTTCGTAGAATCACAGAATTACAGAATCATGAAATGGTTTGGGTTGGTAGGGTTCTTAAAGACCGTCCAGTTCCAACCCCTGGCCATGGGCAGAGACACCTCCCACTATCCCAGGGTGCTCCAAGCCTCATCCAGCCTGGCCTTGAACACCTCCAGGGATGGGACAGCCACAGCTTCTCTGGGCACCCTGTGCCAGTTCCCCCTTTTCTACGTGAAGCCTATGTCCCCCATCCCAGGGGCTTCAGGGACCTGCAGGGAGCCATGGATGCCCCACAAGCAGCATCTCCTTGCTCTGAGATGCTTTGACCATGGAGGGAGCAACAGGGAGGCTTTTGTTCTGCACCAGAAACTTTTCATCCTTCTTTATGGCTCCGTTTTTATTTCTTTTGGCTGCGCCCTTGCAAATCTGAAGCAGATTAAAATACAGTTCCTCCCCCCCCACCCCCCTTAAAAAAAAAAAAAAAACCAACCCCAAAGCTTGGCTGCTTGAAATCATCAGATTTCACTGGAGTCTTTTAAAGTTAACAGTTTCCTGGATCCTGGGCAGACTAACTGATTTTTCCCCTTTAACCTCCGTTTTTTGCTGTAACGTTTCTCAGCTGTTGCAGCAGGAGGGAGGGAGGCACCAGGCAGCTCCAATGTGGAAAAGGTTATTTCATGTGGGGGTTGGATGAATTTGGTGTGGGACTCCTGGATTTGCACCACAGGGGACTGAAGGGTTGTCCTCAGGAGGCTGAACCCCCACGATATGGCTGGCAGGTAGGTCATGGCTGCATTCATGACGCCTTTTTGGGGCAAAATCTTAGGGAAATGGTTCCTTTGGAAGAGGAGAGTGGGATGCTGGGGCTTGGTCCAAGCTCTGTTTCTGCTGACTGTTTATTCGCTGAGGGCTGTGATGGTTCCTAGCTGTGCTCATGGATGTGGGGACTGATGCAAGAGCAGCACAGCTCAGGTGCGTACAACCATGAGGAATTTTTCTGGCTCAATGGGATTTGCTGCCCCAAATGCAGCCTGGATGTTCCTCACCCGCCATCTCTGCCACGGAATCTCCTGGTGGGATTGCTGAGAGGAGCGCCACAAGTTTAAAGAGTTAAAGGAAAGTCACAGTCCAGTGCTGGTTGTTTTGCTGCCTCTTCTCCAAGAGCTGTCCCGCCTTTCCTACAAAAAGTCACCTGGGGCTTTCCCAGACAGAGGATGTTTCTCTCAGAGCTGGAGGCAGCCAACCTTGGCCAAAGGCAGTGATTATCAGCACCAGCCCGAGGGGGAGGTGGGCCAGCCTCGTCCTCCAGCCGAAATATCCTTGTGCCACGAGTGTGACCGAGGGGAGCCCCTGGACCGTCCAAAATCCCTTTGACCCAGCAATCGGTGCAGGACCGGAACCCAAACCCAGCCCTGCGACACCGAGCTGCGCATTAACTCCGCCAGAGCTGGGAACAAAGGTTTGGGGGCTGGATTGGGCTTTTTTTAATTTATTTGCAAAGCAAACCAGCTCAGCTGAGCGGAACAAGCGTCGGTGGAGGAGCGTGAGCTGCCGGGCGGTTGCTGGGCTATAAAATCCCATCCCCACCAGCGCTGGCAGGGGGATGTGCCGGCTCCCCGAGCTCTTGTAGCGTTTCCACGTTGGCCGGGAGAGGTTCTGAACATGCGTGTTGGTCTCTGGAGGCTTTAATCAAATCCAGGCTTTACCAGAAATCGCCTCGAAACTTCCAGCGAGCTGAGGAAACTGAAAGCAGCCGGAGCAAGGAGGCTCCCAGGCGGGTGTTTGGCACTGGCTGGGATGTTGCCTTCAGCGAGGGGATATTCCCGGTGAGGCAGCCGGGATGAGAGGTGAGTCTACTCCTGGTGGGAAGTCAGAGGAAAGCCCATGGGGTTCAGCAAAAAAGGGGCCTCAAGGGGAAAAGGAGATTCAGGAGTGAGGGTAATGCTTGGAGGGACACTCAGGGGACACTTGGATTTCGGAGCATCGCTCCCTGGCACGTGTGGGTTCAGATCCCGCGGTTTCCCCGCCGTCTTTCCACCCTGTGTGAGATGAGGAGCCGTGCAGTTACTGCGCCGTGGAAAACTCCCCGCTCCAGGGGAGGGTTTTGTTATCCCTGGGTGATTTTATTTGGGAAACAGCGCTCAGACTGCAGGTACTTTCCCTGCTTGTAAAACTGTCGCGTCCAGCCCTCTCCCGTGGGCAGGAGGGAAAACAAGGTGTGTTGTTAACTTCCTTTTCTAAGCTGGGGGAAGGGGAACTTTCTGCCTGGCCAGCAACGGTTGTGATCATCCGAGGGTGAACAGTTCAGAGAATGATAGAAAGATAAGAGATAACAAATAAGTGCAATTAAAATCCTGGGGGTGAGGAATTGCTGAAGTCGTTATCCCAGGCAGCTGCTTGGGCTTTAATTGGGACTCTCCGAGGGGAGGGAGGTTTCGGTCACACATCCCAGACGTGGGACGTGGGACGTGACAGCCAAAATTGCTGCGTCTTCCTCTTGGCCGGTGCCTCGGGGCTTTCCTGGGGGAAGCAGCCTGGGCCTGTGCTGAGGAGTGAAGCTGAAACCTGCAGAAATGCTCTTAAACCACCAAACCTGCTCCTCAGACAGGAAAAACAAACAAAGCCTCCTTTACAGAGTCCACAGTCTCCCCATAATTTCTCTCAGCAGTGCTGCTGTGTGTCCTGGGAATGTCCTTGTCCCCTTCCTTCTACTGGGGATGCGCTGGGAGCAAGTGGACCCAGCCAGGCCCTGTGTGTGCATGATTTTGGAGCAGGGATTTCTGTGGAATGAGGAGAGGGGAAGGGAAGGCAAACCTGCCTTGCTCCAAAGCATCCTGGGTGCTTTCAGTATTTTTACCCAGTCAGTGAGAGGTTGGAGGGACGCTGGCTGCAGCTGGGGCTGCTTGGATGCAATTCCCGCCGTCCCGTCTCATCCAGCGTTTAACTTGAAGGATGATGTGTGCAAGGAAAAGAGCTGGAGTGGGAGAAGGAAAATCCCAGCCCCAGCTGATCCAGTCCCGCTTTGTTTTCAGGGTTACCAAGATGGGAACTCAGTTTTGGGCAAGGAGGGGGATGAGTGAGGAGTCACCTCCAGCCCCCTCCACCTCCATTGAAGGGACCACTGCTCTGGCAAGTGCATCCCTAAGGAATGTCACATCCGTGTGTTTTCTCCCTGTCCCCACAGCCTACCCATGAGCTCGGACTTCCAGCATTACAGTTTCAGGATGCCGAACATCGGGTTCCAGAACCTTCCTCTCAACATATACATCGTGGTTTTTGGCACGGCCATCTTCGTCTTCATCCTCAGTTTGCTCTTCTGTTGCTACTTGATCAGGTAAGGGAATGCTGTAAGGGAATGTTCCCCAGGAGCTTCCCTGCTTCCAGGCTCACCGCTGATCCCTCCATCCCAAAAAGAGGATGGCAGCACCTTATCTCTCCTTGTCACATCTTACGCCAACCTGATATCCCACAAAACAGTCGCATTGTCCTCTTAAAACCAGGAGAAACACACTTGCTAAAAAAGGCATGGAATTGTGGTCAGCTTTTCCAAAAGCCTGGAAAGGGATGTTTTATGATCCCTGCTTTCTGCCTAATGTTTCAACACGTTTCCCTCTTTAATGAGTAACTCATGTCCTGCGTGCCTAAGGAATGTTTAATACCTGCTCCGTTGGTTATTGAACACAAATTGCTCCTTCAACAACACAGTTTGGAGATTAATGATGCAGAGTTGATGTGTTAATCTGAGCAATGGGGGAGCAGCACGGGAGGGTTAAAGGTTGTTCCAGTTTGGGGCTTGTTTTAATTATTTTATGGGCCATTGGGGAGATTGTTGGGCTGCTAATGGAGAGGAGAAACTCTTCCTGACAGAGGGAAAATGAGGCAAGAGGGGAAAAAATGCAGTGCCTGGGAATCGAGGTGGTGATGGACATGAGTTATGCTGATAACTCAGGATAGGGGGCTGGCTGGGCATCACTCTGCCAGCAGTGGCAGCCAAAATTCTGCATTCCAGAGCTTTCCTCTACAGATTTTCCATCCCCTTTCCTTCCCCTCTGTCTTTTCAGCTGGCCCCAGCTCCCTGCAAGCTGTGCATCCATTGCATCCCCTCCCTGTGTTCCTGTAAAACAGGTACCCAGTCTCTCCTTGCACCACAGCAGCCAGTCCCGCCAGATTATCTATCCAGAGGGCGTTAAAAATATTTTATCCTGCTCCTGTAGACCAGGGAAGCGAGATTGCCATGTCAGCCTTCTAAACACTTGATAATTTCCACCCATTTTCAGTTCTGTATGAAGCAAAATCTCATAAAACATGCAGATGAGCCCAAACCCAGGTTTACCCAGGGTGATTTGCGCTGCTTGGGCATCATATCTTAATTTTTCTCTCCCACAATTATGCACAAAAAAAGTGTGCTTGAAGGTGCAACGCATCAGTCCATCCCAGTCTGGGACACCAGTGGGAGGGGATGCAAATAAAAAATAGAGCAGAGGTATTCACAAGGCTCAAGGACATGTTTTGTTCAGGTGGAGCTGCAGCCTGTATGGCTCACTTAGAAAACCGAAGAGGTGTTTGGACTTGGAGAGTATTTTCCTGGGCACTCGCTGGGCGTGTTATGCCCCAAAGAAGGAATAACAAGGAGTAATGTCTGGAAGGTCAAGCCAGAAAATCTTTAAATTTAGAAGCTGGAGGCGTGTTGTAGGAGAGAGAGGGTGAGTAACTGGTGAGGGAAGCCAGCGAGGAAGTGGCAAGTCCTCCGTCTCTTCACATCTTTAAATCAAGACCGAGGACCTTTCAGGACGAGACGTTTTGGCTCCTGTTCCCGAGGTGCTATTTAGCAACCCGTGATAGATGGGGAGTTGGATTAGGTCATCCGGTGATCCCTTTATAGCCCAAAACCCTCGAGAGACTCCACAAATGGCTCTTCAGACCTCCTCCCTCAGTTCTGTTCTTGGCAGAACGGAACCCAAACAGGATCCTGCAGCCCCCGTTCCGGAGGGCTTTGCTGTGCCGTGGGTTTTGGCTGTGCCAGCGTCCCAGGAGCATCCACCTCCACGGAAGCTGCAGTGTAATCTCTGCTCATCTGGGATATAAAAACCTGAGCTTTGGTGGGGTTTGGGAAGCCTTGCAGGTGGGCAACAGGATAAGGACCACCCACCTGCAGGACACAGAGACCAACAGAAGGGCAGGATGTCCCCTCCAGGGCTCTGCTCCCATCTCTGGGGGTTCCTTGCAGGTAACAGCAGCTCCTGGCTTTCCCATAGGTGCAGCATCAGCACAGCCCTTCCTCTCCCTGCTTTCCCATAACTCCACATCTGCAAATATTTGGCAAACACCAAGCGAGGCTCGTGACACCACCCTCAGGCCCTGGTTCTCATCTCCTGCTCCGGCTCAGAGCATCCCCTGCAGCTCTACCTGCTGAGGAGGCATCAGGAGCGTGGAAAAGCCAATATCAGGTGTATTGGCCCCAAGTGGCAGAGCTGACGGCATTAAACAGAAGATGTGCTGGGGAAGGGGAGAACATGGGCTGTGCCTCGCAGCTGTGTCAATACAGGCTCTGCTGCCCTCTCCAAGTGGAGGAAAAGTGACGTTTTTAATTGGATTGGCTCAAAGCAGAGCCCAGTAGGAATTTCAAAACAAAAACCATCATTGCCTGTGTGCTGTTCAGGTGAACCTCGAGCTCTTCTGCTGCTGCTGCAAACCACTCAGGTCAGAGCTCAGGTCCCTCAGGGCTGCTGCCTCTGCTCGGCGAAATTACAGATAAAAAAGGAAGAACGAGGAAATGAGATTTTGCAGGCAGCTGGTTGTGTCTGATCTCTGGTGAATTAATGAAAGTGATAAACTCACGTTGCCTTCGGTCCCATAAAGCCCAGTCCAGAAGGATGCTGAGCTGAGCAAGGCCACCCTTGCTCTGAGTGAAGGCTGCAGTGTCCTCTCTCCGTGCTTTTTTAGGGATCATCCCTGCCCAGCGTGGAGAAGCTCAAAGTCTCCAGGAGGTGTAGGATACACAGCCTCTAAAAAGCCTCTTTTTTTTATGTTTCCTTCTGCATTCAGACCTGCCAGGATCCAACACAGTGGTTGGGTTTTGTGCCCAGAGAAGGGAACCTTCTGGGGAAAGGTCTGGAGCACCAGGAGGAGCTGGGAAAGGGGCTCAGCCTGGAGCAAAGGAGGCTCAGGGGGCCCTTCTGGCTCTGCACAACTCCCTGACAGGAGGGGGCAGCCGGGGGGGTTGGGCTCTGCTCCCAGGGGAACAAGAGACAGGAGCACAGGGAACGGCCTCAGGCTGGGCCAGGGGAGGTTTAGATTGGATATTGGATAAATGTCTTCCTGGAAAGGGTTGTCCAGCCCTGGCACAGCTGCCCAGGGCAGTGCTGGAGTCCCCATCCCTGGAGGGATTTCAAAGCCCTGTGGATGTGGCACTGGGGACAAGGGGCAGTGGTGGCCATGGCAGTGCTGGGGGAGTGGTTGGACTGGAGGATCTTGGAGAGTTTTTCCAACTCAATGATTCCATGAAGAGCCCAGCTGGGCTGGGGACAGCAACACAATGATGGGACAAAAAGGCAGTGCCCAGGACCTTTCTACTCCTACTATAAAGCATGAAATAAGCTGATCTTGGAGGTCAACCTGCAAAAAAATTTTCCTCTGCATTTTAATCCCATAGTCGTTCACTTGCTGTTGGTGATTCAGTCACCCAGAGGAGCGGGGTGCTCCCGTTCCTGCGGGAAGAGATCCCAAAGCCCGGGAGAGGCTGGTTGTTCCTTCAGGGAGGGTGACAGCACACAGGCTCAGCAGCCAGGCGCTGTGTGGTCCCTTATCTCGGTCAGACATCTGCCAGGAATTCCTGGGGAGTCGCAGCAGCACTTGACACGAGATGGATGGAGATGGATGGAGCCGGCTGGGGCTGGGAGCAGCGCTTGCCAGGATCCAGGGTCTCCTCATGACAGCTGCACCAGGCCCCACCAGGATCCATCTGGCCAGGGATCCTGGCTCAGAGGGAGGGAGGCAAAGAGGAGCGGGCTGAGCTCACACGCTCCGGCACCACCAGATGTGCTCCTGCTGCTCCCCAGAGCCTCCAGGGAAGGGGTTTTTTGGGAAAATCTCCCTGTCTGGCTCAGCACCAGCCCAGGGCGTTGTAGATCTGTGTGGATCTGGGGCCAGGCGGTCGCTTCTTCCCTACCCCTGGTCCAAGGGCTCCAGTGGCTTTGGCTCGGGGGGGACAAGCCCTTGGTGGCCTCCCGGTGCTCCATAGAGATGGATGCTGCTTCCCATTCCGGGAGAGTTTTCCCTGGCCTGTGGTCTCGCCTCGCTTCTCCCCATCTGTGTTTCATAACCGCCTTCCCAGCCGCCGGATCCCTGCGGATCGGGCCGGTTCCATCCTGTTTGCTCCATTGTTCCTGCATCTTCTGCTCATGTTTCTGCTCAGGGTCACTGCCAGAGGGATGAGACCCCAGTCTCCTCCTCCTGCTCTTCCTCCTCCTCTCCTCCTCCTCCTCCCTGCCTGCTCCAGTGTTTTCCATGGTTCTGCAGGCAGGTTCCTGCATTGTTGGAGCAGGAGGGGTGGCTCCCCATGAAATTTCAACTCAGGAACCGATTTACTGCATCTCTCCCTGCAGCATTAAGGTGCCTTTTTACCCATTCCTCAGTTTCCAAGGCCCACAACATTTTGTGGGAGGGTGTCAGACATAAGGAAGTATTTTCCCATCCTGTTTTTATAACTCCCCCACTGCGGTGTGGCAGGACTGGAAAACCCCCAGGAGCTCAGGTTGAAACAGCCAGGGGTTTCATACAGCCCCCAGAGTATTTTTGGAGAAGAGAAATTCCAGGCAAGGGGGTTTCCCATCTGAAATCACGCTCAGGGCTGGCTGGGGAAAATATTCCTACGGCTCTCCAAGCCCTGCAGCCACACATTGACTCTGTATTAAAAGTCCTTGGCCAACTCCTCAGCCCTGGGGACTTCCCTCCTGAGCTTTCCAAGCACTTTATTAAATGCCATGTCTGGTAATGAGAGGCAATATTAGTTATTTTAATTTTTAATGTCTTTGTTTTAGGAGCACAATGGGCTTCTCCAGCCAGCAGATGTTCCGCTGGTCTACGGAAAACGGGCTGCTCTTGGTTCTGACTCTGGAGAGGGGAGACTGGAGAGGGAGGGGATGGAACCAGCCCTTTGCTTGTGGCCTGAAATTCCTGCTGGACTTCCCACTGCAGCAGGTGTTCTTGGAAAAGGTTCATCCCGTTCCTCTCCATCCCTCGGTTTGCTCCAGGAGGGGATGTTTTTTGATTTATCTTAAAATTGAGGATAAAGCTGAGTCTGAGGAGCCCAGGGTCACCCAAGCAGCCCGACTGGGACTTTGGGAGGCTCCTCCCCTGTCCCTGCTGGAGCAGGAGCAGAGCTTTCCTCAGGTCTGAACCCCCATCGCTTGGAAAACGGTGCCGCATCCAGTCTTGGAATTGTTGCCAGCGGAAGTGGTCGGAAACTGAGGGGATTTGTGGCAGGCTGTGATTTCCTCACCCACTTTTTCTGGTCTTAACCACGTGGGTGATGCCTGCTTGGAAAATCAAGGGGGTCAAAATAAGAATAGAGGAGGAGCTGTGTGCTTTGGGATGGAGCTGTTGCCTTCCCAGCAACTGGGAAACCTGGACGTTGACTGGACGTGTCGTTTCCTGTGGCCATTCTCATTTCTGAAATAAAAAATGTAAAACATAACATGTTAAATCTGGAAAAGGAGGGAAGTGGAATGTTTGAGGTGCTACAGTAATCCTGATTTTTTTGCCTGACCTCACGTTTCTCCCTGGTTTCATTGCAGGCTCAGGCATCAGGCACACAAAGAGCTTTATGCCTACAAACAGGTGAGATGATCCTCTAACTTTTTTTTCCCTTCCCTTCTACCTAGTGCCAAATCCATCAGGTTTCCTCGTGCTGTCCCTCTCCTTGGGAAGTTTTTGGCCCTCAGTGAGCAGTGGGAACACCCAGGCCAGTCTGTCCCTGATTTAATTTAATTTCCCCTGCCAGCTGAGCCCCCCAGGACCATCCCTCACCTGCTCATCCCCAGATCTCTGGATTTTCCACCGAGGTCCTGAGCAGTGGGAACATCTTCACCTCTGCACCCCGGCCTCTCCAGCCCTCACCCACTGCAGAGCAGTGGTGCCATCACTTCCCCAGCCACCAAACTTACATTTTGTGGGGTCTGGATCTGCTCCTGGCTGCTCCAACCCCCCCACAGCCACAGTGCTTTTCCAGGGAACAGCTCCATGGCAAGCCCAGCTCTTCCCTGCACCCACCCACACTCACCAGTTAAACACAGCCCAGAGGTGGGTGCCAGGCTGCTGCTTCCACCTCCTGTGTTCTCCAGGATTTGTGGGATTTTCTGCCTCTGATCCCTTGATCCGAGCATGCAGCCGGGTGCAGCTGGGCTGATAACGCAGAGTTGTCCTGGATTTATAGCCCTCTCCAGGTGCTCAGCTTGGATGGAGGGAAAACAAAGTGGCAGAGTGTGGGAGCCCAGGAGAGTTAAATCTGGGAGGAAACCTCCTGGATTTGGTCCTTGTGGTTTTATCTGTCCCAGCGCTCCCTTCCCCCTGTGCCCATGCAGGGGTGAGGGCCCCTCATGCACCCTGGGTTTACTGGGGGATTTCCAGTTCTGCTGGGACGCTCAGTGGGATCCCTTTATGGAGACTTTTCCTGGGAATGCTCACGGCAGCAGCTCTGTCCTGACCCCAGCTCTTTGCCTTGCAGGTCATACTCAAGGAGAAGGTGAAGGAGCTGAACCTCCATGAGGTGAGCACGTCCGGGGGCAACAAAGGCTCCCTCATCCTCCTCTTCCTCACCCTGGGGCGGGGGAAAACCCTCAAATCCAACTCCACTGGGAGCAGAGCGTGCAGCCAACGGTGCTTTGGGAATGGGGAAAGCTCCTCTGCAAAAGTCTGGATTAAACCCTCTCCCTCCTCCTCCTCCTGCTGGCTCCCCTGGGGTTTTCCTGCATTGTTATTGTTATTTATTGCGTTCTTATCTCGCTGATAAGAAGCTGTGGATAAGGGGAGGCCAGGGCAGGCTGGGCCTCTATAAACAGTGTCCCTGGGCGGGGATGTCCCCGCCACCAACGAGGCGTGGCAGTATCCAGCCGAGGGCAGGGAAAACTGAAATCCAGGATAAACACGCTTCCCCGGCTCCTGCGAGAGGCAGATCCGCTCCTTCCTCCCCGCCCCCTGAGGGCTGAAACACCTTGAGTTTTTCTCCATGGTCTTTCCAGACTTTTGGGAGCTGAGCGTTCCTATTCACAGCCCGTTTTTCCTGCTGAATTTGAGCAGGAATCTGCACGAATCCCACATCAGGCACGGCCTGGATTGATTTATTCCCCCGGAGACAACAAAAATGCCCACCCACATCCGGGCACGAGGCTGCTCATCTGCTCAGGACCAGCTCCAGTTGTTCATAAGCCACTATTTATTTTATTTTAATCCCCGGAGCAGAGCCCATCCCACGTTTTATCCTCGCCCTCCACTCCCCGCAGCCGCAGGGTAAATCCCAAGGGTTCCGGGCAGTCCCTGCTGCAGGCCCCTATTCCTGATCCCTTCCCATTAAACGGACCTGCGGTGGGGTTTTTGTCGCCACACAGGCTTCAAAGCATTTCCTGGGGTGAGGAATGGGTTGTAGGAGGCATTTGGGAATATGCCAGAGCCGGGAACATAACGCTGAGTCCTCCTCCTCCACCTCTGTTCCCAGCTGTCTGCAGCCCTCCCAGCTCCTGGGGAAGCCGAGGGCTCTGTGGGGAAGGGGAGAGAGCAGTTCACGCTCTTCCCTGGGATTTCAGAAAGCCTGGAAGGGTTTAGCTCGAAAATATCCCCTTCTGGGCATTTGTATTTCGGCGTTTGCAGTCAGCGTTTCTGGAAAGCAGAGCTCGGGGTGGGAATTTTCCAACGTGACGGGGCGGCTGCCCGGAGCCCTGCAGAGGGAGAGCGCCCGCCCAGCTCTTCCCTTGCCATCTCTGGGTCTGGTTTTCCCCTTTTTCCATCATCCTGCCTCTCCCAGGCCCTGGGGGAGCTCAGGATGTGTGTGTTCCTCAGGGGATGACCCCAACAGCTGCACCTGGCACTGAGATCCAGCCCAGGGAGCCTGGGGAAACCACCCAGGAATATCCAAAATCCCCTGGGATATCCAGAATGAATCAGGGAGAGTTGGCTGTGAGGGTGAAGGAGGCTTTGGCTGAGTGCTTCGCCTGCTGGGAAAACAGCAACCAGCTTTCCCAGCCCTGGGATAGGGATGGCAACAGCCCATGGCCTTTTCCTGTTCCCAGAGGGATCCCTGCGGATGTAGCTCAGTCCCAGGGACCAAGCAGCAGCCTGGATTCATCCCCTGCACCCTAAAACCTCAAACACATCCCAGCTTTGGGGCTGTTCTGGGCAAGCAAGGGAGAAAGGGAGACCTGAGCTTCAGCCTGCAATCCCAAAGCTCAGGCAGTGAAATTTGGGAAGGCTTTAGGGGGGATTTCACCCCTGTGAGGGTGGGGAGGCCCTGGCACGGGGTGCCCAGAGAAGCTGTGGCTGCCCCTGGATCCCTGGAAGTGCCCAAGGCCAGGCTGGATGGGGCTTGGAGCAGCCTGGGACAGTGGGAGGTGTCCCTGCCCATGGCAGGGATGGAACTGGATGATCTTTAAGGTCCTTTCCAACCCAAACCGTTCCACAATTCCGTGATTTTGGCCGTCTGTGTAGTTTTTACGTGCAGCTGTTGCTTCCTGGCCGTGACACCTCCCTGTGCATCCCTCCCTGCAGATCTGTGCCGTGTGCCTGGAGGAGTTCAAGCCCAAGGACGAGCTGGGGATCTGTCCCTGCAAACATGCCTTCCACAGGAAGTGAGTGTGGGCTGGGCACTGGGGCTGGGGACTCTTCCCACCCCCATTCCGGGGGCAGGAATGGTGGGAAAAGCTCCTTGGATGAATTGGAGCAGCAGAGGTTGGGAGCTGGGAAACTGAGTCACAGCTTGGGGATCTGGGGTTGAACTTGTAGGGTGCCCCGTGCTGAGTCAGGAATCAGTGATCCACATGGAACCCTTCCTACTCAGCCTCCAATTCCAGGGAAAATGTAAATATATATATATATATATTTATATAGACATGGTTTACATAAAGCAAAACCACTCAAATTTACGTTACTATATAAAATAATAATAATGTTTGATATAATACTACTATACAATATTCTGTATGCTAATACTGCATAATATTCTACTACATATTGTATTTTTGTATTTTCTGCGTATTTATATATTTTATATATTTTATATATTTATATTTTATATATCGTATATTTGATGTATTTATACATTTATATATAACAGTATATATACTATATATATACTGTATATATAACTATATCACATATAGTATATAATGTATAATGCATAATTATATATTATATGTAGCATACATAATAGTGTGCTTA